>JAQZBX010050740.1:0-19576 GCA_029593785.1 Cabassous unicinctus | reverse complement strand
TAAACTTGAATCCACATCAGAATTAGGTGAAGAATCTGAAAAAATATAAATGGTTGGGGTGCCTGATAAGAAAATGCTACAATAATGGTCAGTATTATTTTTTAAATGGTAATTTTTAAAATGCTTACTCAGAATGTAATGGATTGGAGAACCAGTGAAAACAACCAGGATAATTTGAAATAAGTGGAAAGCCCATCTTTACATAAACTACGAGAAATCTCGAGTTCTGATGCATAAATTAGTGGTAACAAATTGAACACAGATGAGTGCGGAAGAAGAAATGGGTGGAGCAGATCTCAGAACAAACTGCAAGTGCATTTTTCCAAGAGGAGAAAGACATCCTGAATTTCACAGTTATAGCTGCTTCCTTAAAAGATTGTCAAAAAATTGCATAGACTGGAGGTGTAGATTCTTTGGAGATTCACATTAATTACATTCACAGGGTTTCTCCCCAGTATGAATGTTGTAATGTTTAATGAGGTACTGCCTCTGGCTGAAGGCTATTCCAAATTCCTTACATATGTAGGGATTCCCTCCAATATGAATTTTCTCATGGTCAGTGAGAATTGATTTGCTACAGAAGGCTTTCCTACATTACTTACATATATAGGGTTACTCTCCAGTTGGTCTTCTCTAGTGTGTAATGAGGCTTCATTTCTGAATGAAAGGTATACCACATCCATCACATTCATAGGGGTTCTCTCCAGCAGATATTCTCAGATGGTTAGCAGGGTTTTCCTTCTGGTTGAAGGCTTTTCACATTCATTGCCTATATAGGGTTTTTCTCGAGAATGAATGCTCTGATGTTTAATGAACTATTGCTTTTGGCTGAAGGCTTCTCTGCATTCTTTACATTCATTTTGTTTCTGTCTACTATGAGTTTTTTTCCATGTTCTATGAGATATGATTTGTACCTAAAGGCTTTTTCACATGCCTTATATGCATAGGGTTTATTTGTAGTAGGAAATCTCTGGTATCTGAGATTTGACATTTGAATTAAAGCTCTCCCACATATATATGATTTCCCTTCAGTAAGAATTTTCTGATGAATAAATAGGATTTCTGTCAGGTTGAAAACTTTCCCACATGTATTACATTTCTATGCTTGTTCCATGTATGGCTTTTAAAATGAGGAGCAAAAAATGATTGTAAAGAGCAGAATACCTTCAGGACACTCATATGGTTTCTTTCTAGTTGGAATTTTTCCATATTCCATGAGGTTTTGTTTCAGATGGAAGCATTCCCATGTTCATTACAATAGTAACTAATGTATGAATATTTCATGCTCAATGATATTTAATGCCTGGCTGAACGATTTCCAATATTCCTTACGTTCACAGTGTTTTACTCCTGCATTTTTCGGTGAGGTGACTCTCTCTTTCCCAAATTCATGAAATTCCAAAATGTTTCTCTGAACGGTTAATTCTCAAGTAATCTCAGGAAGTTGAATTTCCAATAAAACTATACACTCATTACACTTAAAGGGGAGGACTGCCATGTGGGGTACCTGGCAAAATTCATCATCTTCATTCTTTTTTTGTTACACAAATTCCCTCATACTTATGTAAGCATGATGCAAATTCCTTTAAAGTGAAGTTACATTCAAAGAAGTGTTATTTTGAGGAAACAATGCTTGCAGTCAGAGAAAATATTTTCCCAACTTTCTTACATTAACTGCCTTCATCTTCAGTCTGTAGTGTTGTGGAAGTCGATTTAGCTTCACTCACAAGCCTTTTATTATGTGCTTCTTTCTGCTTGTTTATGCCCATATGCTTCTTCATAGTTTGTGGGGTGCAGACAAAGCAGTGTTTACAGGAAAATTTATAGCATTGAATGTATTCATTAGAAAAGAGGAAAGATCCAATATCAATCATCTAATTGAACAACTTGAGAACTGCAAAAATATCACCTTTTTATTTGTTCTATCAGTCATGCTTCTTCTTGCTTCAAATGAGCATCACATCCAGTTTCGTGACTTCATAACTAGGAAATGGGGAAGAGATTCAGCACTTGGTTTATGATGGGGACAAAACAACACCCCATAAATCAACCATGGAAACCTCAGGCTTCTGAAGGATAAGAAAGGTGCAGCTTCCAAAGAAGCTTGAGTAAGGTGGCCCCAGAAAAAAGGCCAAAATTGCAAGCCAGGAAATCCTGAATAATTTGTCTTCACTGACTATTTTTGTTCAATTTTTTTTCTTCAATGTATTTGGATGAGATGCACTATTAATAATCTTTAAAGTTTACCAGCGAAATTATAACACTTTTGCTTGCCTTTTGAAATCTGTACTTATTATTTCTAACTAACTTGTCAAATAATGTCTTTTAAAACAATTTATATCCTGTATTAGTCAGCCAAAGGGGTGCTGATGAAAATACCAGAAATATGTTGGTCTTTTTAAAGGGTATTCATTTGGTGTAGAAGCTTACAGTTACCAGGCCATAAAGCATAAGTTTCTTCCTTCACCAAAGTCTGTTACCCCGACTTGGAGCAAGACAGCTGCTGACATTTGCCAGGGTTCAGGCTTCTTGGGTTCCTCTCTTCCCAGGGCTGCATTTCACTCAGGGCTCAAATCCACTGTTTCCTCTACAATGTCCAGTGTAGATTTTGATGCTCTCTAAACTTTCCCTCTCTCCACAAGGCCAGCTGTGACTGTCAGATGAATGGCTTTTCTCTTTCCCCCCGGCCCCTCTGTCCTTGCTCAGCAGAACTCCAAGAACAAAACCCTTCCAGCCCTGTCCTTTGCCATGTCTTTTTATGTAGGACACCCCACCTACCTACGGGCAGGTCTCAATGCCCTACAGACTGTGGCCCAGTCAGTGCCCTTATCATAACTTAATCATGCCCAGATTAACTGAACAGTTTTCAAGCATAATCCCATATCTATTTTTGTAATTTTTATCGATATCAAACTGCTACATATCCATTTACCTATCTCATGCTATGTATTATTTTACGGTGTATTTTAACACTTTATTGAGGTCCTAGGCCACGGGTATCATTACTTTATCAATTCAGTAATCATTTAGATATATGATTTTAATTAACACATATTGTTCTTCAATCCATCCTGAGTCTTGAACCTTCTGAGATTATTTTCTTCCTGCCTGAAGAATATTCTTTTACATTTCTTTTAAAGTGAGTTGGTGCTAGCAAACTTTATTAGTTTTCATTCATCTGTAAAATTATTTATTTCATTTCTTCCTGAAGGACTGAGATGAATTAAATCTCAGGCCTTTTAGGATCTCCATGTCTTTGAAAGCACCTTTGGGTTGCATTGCTCCATTCTGTTGTAAATGTAATGAGTTTTTTGGAGAAGAAGTTAGGGGCTTTCAGTTTTACAGTCTGTTTCCTGGGCCCACACCCACCAGGCAAAATCTGTGCGCTCTGGCTCTGGGGATGGGAATAACGGCACACCTCTCTGAGTTACACATCTGATTTTGGTGCTGAGATTTGGTGGAGAAAGCAAAGCATATTGAGTACTTCTTGGGACCATTCTAGGAATCATTGCAATGGTGGTCAGCACCCCATTTTGATCAATGATAGCCACACACAATGTAGAGCCACTGCTTCATGAGTTCCCATTTCTCCCGTACTTAGGAGATCCCTCCTAATCCCTGTGCCCTGTATTATTTCCCTCATGTGAGTCTTTAGTGGTCCCCAGAAATGTAAGTTCATACTAACCCATTGCTGTGTGTGTAACCTTCTGTATGTAGGATATTTTGGTTAGATTCAGAAAAGGGAACTTTTGATTAGGTCAATTTTTGTTAGATTGCTTTAGTTTAGTTAAGGGCCTATGAATAGTTTTCAGGCACCAAGATGGACCCCAATCATTGTGCTGAAGGCCTACATACATGGAACACATAGTGAAAGAGTGCTGCCATGTTTACCCTGCCCTGTGGGAGAGTGCTCCAGGATCTCCTACATCTGTGGAGAGACACAGAAACCCTGAGAGGCTGAGGGAGAGGCCAGATCCTGGAGTCTTGGAGCAGCTTGAAGCAGAACACATCCAGGCCAGAGGAGAAGGGAGAGGTGGGAACAATTGTGTCTGAAGGCCCACTGCTGAGTTCAGGTAGAAAGTGAATTTGGAGGAGAAGGCAGATAGAGACAGGGAGGCCAACATTTTTCCTTGGCAATAGTCCAGCCACAGCTGACCCTTGTTAAGATGATGCCATGATATGGACATTTTCACAGCCTCAGAACTGTAAGCTTTAATGCTAAAAATTCCATTAAAAGCCACCCATTTCTTGTATTTTGCATTGGCAGCACTTGGAAAATTCAAACAGCTAGGGACACAGGTTGGGAGAGCTGCCTGTTCCCAAATGGTAGTGTGATGCTGCTGTCCAGTGAATTCACTTTTAAACTGTGTGTGTCCCCAGACTAGGTGGGAATGATTACTGGTAAGATGGAGGGGGAAGTCCTCTTGGCCAGCAAGTCCTGCAAGACAGGGAGTCAGGTAGGAGAGTCACATGGCTTGGGGAGTAGTATCAAGTCTCAGATGCCCCAGTATGATGTACCTGCCTCAGACAGGGTTTGGCCAGGTGGACAGGGACAGATAACTGCATGGGAACAGGGGTCTGGTGCTTCAGAGGAGTCAAGGCACAGACAGGAGACTTCCTGCTGATTCTCCTTTTGCCCTTCCCTCCTTCCCTTGGCCTCCAGCATCGACCCTGTTTTAAGTCTGCTCTTACTGTACACCTCCTGTGTCTCAGGCACAGATCCAGGTCTGCTACTTCCACATCTCCATTCACATTCTCCAATCTGGGGGCAGCTAAAGAAAGAGCAATGCCAAGATGCAACCTGTTGGTGTCAGGAAGGAAATGCCAAAATTCACATTACAGCATTGGCTGCAGCAATAACATCACCAGATTGAGTAAAATTATGCCAGTGACCCTAAGAAATAGTATGGCAACCCCAGAAATTCCTGGCACCTAGGCCTGACAAGAATAGAAGTGAGGTTGTGAGACAGTGCAATGTTTGCAGAAACCCTCAGAGGGTGCAGATGCCAGATAATTCTCAGACTTAATAAAGATTAAATTCTCAACACATATTTAAGAGTGTTGAAAAGGATGCAGACATCTTCATTCCCAGATGAGAACGTAGGTACTGGACAGTAAGAAGCTGATGAACAGCTGAGGAAGTTGGGATGTAACATGTGTTCACTGCAGTTCCCTCAAGCCAGAGAGGGAATATCCTGTTTGGGAACCAAACTCTCAGAGCCCCAATGAAAACCATCATCATAGGGTCTGGATCCGCAAAGGAGGACTGGAGAAAGCCATGCTCAGTACTCACAGCCTCATTTAGTGATGTGAGTCACTCTAGCGGGGCTTCACTGGGGAATAAGCAGCAGGAAGTCCATCTTCTCCTGTGGTGCTAACAGCCCTCTAATCGGACACATGTAGAAAGCAGTGTGGCCTTCACATGGTCACGTTCATGCTTCTCAAGCTCTGTGCTCACTCTAACTGAGGGAGGCCTCCACACTTCCAGGAAGCTTGGGAGGGGGTGAGGGGAGTGAGCACTTTCCCTTTATGGGTGACTGTATATGAAAAGGGTGAGAGGAAGTGCCTCCCACAATAATGTTGCAGATACAAATCAATATCTTCAGATCAACCACTTTGTATGATTTAATTGTGTACTATTTTCATAATTTCTTTTAAATTATAACCAAATTAACCATGCAAAGAGTATAAAAATAATTTATGTTCATCCTTCAATGCCTGGCTTGCTTCACTCAATGTAAGGTACTCAAGATTCATCCATGTTATTCCATGTGTTAGCACTTTATTCCTTTTAACCACTGAGAAATATTCCTTTGTATGTATGTACCAAATATTGCTTATCCATTCATCTGTTGATGGGCACCAGAGATGATTCTAGCTTTTGGCAATTGTGAACAATGCTGCTCTGAACATTGGTGTGCATGTATCTGTTCATGTCTTTGCTTTCAAATCTTCTGGGTATATCCCCAGTAGTAGAATTACTGGATCATATGGAAGATCTATTGTTAGTTTTCTAGGAATTGCCAAACTGTCCTCCACAGTGGATGGACCATTCCACAATCCCACCAGCAGTGGATGAAGGTTCCTGTTACTCCACATCCTCTCCAACACTTATATTCTTCTATTTTTTTAATGACTGCCATTTTGATGTTTGTAAGATGGTATCTCATTGCGGTTTTGATTTGCCTTTCCCTAATAGCTAGCGATGTCGAGCTTTTTTTCATGTGCTTTTTATTCACTTGTATTGATTCCTGGGAGAAGTGTCTTTTCAGGTCACTTGCCCATTTTTGAAATGGGTTGTCTTTATTTTCGTGGTGTAGGATTTCTATGTATATGCAAGATATTAGGCTCCTATCACATATATGGTTGCCAAATATTTTTTCACAGTGGGTAGGCTGCCTTTTTATTTTCTTAATAACATCCTTTTTGGTGCAAAATTTTAATTTTGATGAGATCCCAATTATCTATTTTTTCTCTTGCTTCTTGTGCTTTGGCTGTGAAGTTCATGAAACCATTTCCTATTACAAGTTCCTGTAGATGCTTCCCTACATTATCTTCAAAGGTCTTTATGTTCTTGGCTCTTATAGTTAGATCTTTGATCCATCTTGAGTTGATTTTTGTATAGGATGTTAAATGGTATTCTTCTCTCATTCGTTTGGATATGGATATCCAGTTCTCCATGCACCATTGGTTAAAGAGGCCATTCTCTCCCAACTGAGTGGGCTTGGTGTCCTTGTTGAATATCAGGTGACTGTATATATGAGGATCTATATCAGAACTCTCAATTTGGTTCCATTGGTAAGTAGGTCTATCCTTGTGCCAATACCATGCAGTTTTGATCACTGTAGCTTTGCAGTATGTTTTAAAGTCAGGTAATGTGATACCTCCAACTTCATTTTTCTTTTTCAATATGCCTTTGGCAATTCAGAGCCTCTTACCTCTCCAAATATATTTGGATAAGACCTCATTGATTGGAATTGAGGAAAATTAACAGTCTCTGAGAACCAATGTCTGAAAGAGAGGTTAACAAGATAGAGAGAGAGAGAAGGGTAGGTCGTGAGCCATCACCCATATGGACATAATCTATGGTAAAGTGATAGAGTATAGATACATAGTGAAGGATAGCACAGGTGGGTAGGGATATTACTGGAGTTGGTGATGAAGGGTTAACAGGTGGATAGATTAGGATGGGCAGGTTAGAATACCCAGGGCATGTAACTATGAATCTTGTCATCCCATGTGCCATGACAGGGGAATATCATATGCCCCATGGGGATGGGGAGGAAGGAACAGAAGAGATTGAATGGGGTATTTAGTGGTCATGGGAAATGTTCTTCATTACCTTACAGTAATGGACATAGGACATGTTAAATATCATCAAGAAATATAAAGCTGTACCACCTAAAATTTAAACTATACTGTAAACAATTGACAATGTTTAGTAGCTATGTTTCACTATCTTTATAACAGTTATAATAATGCTACCATCCACACACACACACAAAAGCTTTTAATATGGGGTGCTGAAGGTGGAGGGAGTTTGGGTATATGGGAATCTCTAGTATTTGGTGTGTAACTTTCTGTGACCTAAAATTTCTTTGAAAACTAAATGAAAATTTGGGAGACACTGAGGAATGAGAAGGGGAAGGTGTCGTAGTATACACTGGACATCTCCTTTTATACAGTGATAAAAGGAGAAAAATAATAATAATAATTTTAAAAAGTTTTTTCTTTTGTTTTTTCCTATTTTCTTTTTTTGAATATCCCAATCCATTAATTATATTTTATTTTTAGTTCTTTTTTTCTGAATTTCCTTGTATTTTATCTCTTGCATTTAAGCTTATCACTATTATTTCATTTTCCTATTAACTCTATTTCGTTAGTATACGGGCTTCTTCTTCAAGGAAGGTTTAGGTGACAGAAGGGTTACAATGGCGGCTGCAGGGGACCATTGGTGGGGGCTGTCTGGGAGGGGGGATTCATGGAGAAAGTTCATCTGAATATACATGAAAGATATATAAAATTCTTCAAATGATCAAGGGATGGGACATGGTCACAGTGGGTAGACAATCACTCAATAAATGAGGGAATACTGAATTCCCAGTCTGGAGAGCTCTGCCACATTCTCCAATGGAGCAGCAACAGTCCCCCAAGTGCAGGGGCAGTGTCTGGTGAAAGAGGATGGCACACTGTTCGGTTCTTGCTATGGATGACTAGCCTTATGAGTCTATGCTCTTGTAACTGAAACATGGCCCACTGTTATGGGGTGACTGAGGATTGCCACCTGAGAGCCTCCTTGTTGTTCAAATGTGGCCTCTCTAAGCCAAACTCAGCATATGAATGCATTACTTCCCCCCAACGTGGGACATGACTCCCAGGGATGTGCCTGCCTGGCAACGAGGGACTAATACTAAGTGCCAACTGGAAACATGGTTGGAAAAAGAACCTTGAATAAAAGGGGGAAAAGGTAAAGTCAAATGAGTTCATGTGGCTAAGAGACTTCAAAGAGATTCAGGAGGTCATCCCAGAGGTAACACTTACACACACTTCAGTAGGATCTCATAGAACACCAAAGGGGATATCACCCTACACAGAGGGACTCCTGAGGGTTCTGGAGACACCCAGGTCATATATAAGGGGGGATAGCCCCAGAGATTGATGACTTATCAGTAGGCTCTACTTTGGAATCTGTGCTCCTGAAGTGACAGAGTAGGACTCAATAAGTCCTCTCTGCACATGGTCCATCTGTCCCTTTTATTCAAACCAATATGTGAGGCTGGAATTTGTAGGTGTTCTTCCAGACACTGGAGCCTCTGGCATGACTATGTGCCAGCTGTGCCTGGAATTTCGGTGGAGCTGCAACCCCTACTCTACCTCTCAATGGACTCACCCAAGTAACCTGGTGAGGAGTCAATGAAGATGGACAATGGCCATCCCAGGGAATGGAGAGAGCCTGCAACTGAAGGCAGGATAATCCCATCCCTCATATCCATAGGATATAAGCCCATTCTCACTTGGAGAGGGAGTGGATATCACCATTCCAGTCCCCTCAGGATTGGGGGAAGTGCTATGGACTAGAGAGTACTTAATGGTATTCTGTTGTAGAGATATTGGGATTCAAGCAATGGAAGAAGTTATAACAGTGAGGTGAAGCCAATGGCCACTAGAGGCTTTTGGGGTGGGGGGGGAAGAGCAGTTGTAGTACTGCGGTTTTTACAGGACTTGGGGGTTGTCGTGAGTGACGTTGTGGCCACAGATATCAGCCGCTATACAGCAGTATATACCATGCAGAACTGTGTGGGAGAGAGTGTGGCCTATGATGTGAAATATGGTCTATGCTTAGTGGCAAAGCCCCAGTATGGGTATATCCATTGCAGGTGATGTGCCACACTAATGAAAGAGTTTTATGTGAGATGTTATGGGAGGTATGGGAGGTGGAGATCATGGGAATCCCTGTAATTTTTGTGTAATATTTATGTAATCTAAGTATCTTTAAAAATATATATGAAAAAATAATAACATTTATGGAAACAAATGTACAGATATGAATATATATCTACATATCATTTTACAAATAAAAAATTTTTTAAAAATAATTTATTTCTCTTATGGCAAACAGCAAAATTCCTTCTCTAGCTTCAACTGCCATTCCTCCTTCCTCAGAATTATCTGCATTGGCAGATTCTTTTGATTACAAATTTGTGTTTGTAAATACTTGCATTCTCTAGTTTCATCCATCCCAAACCCTATCATATGAGGAAAATGTTGGAATACACCTTAAGAACATGAGTAAATTTTCTAACTTCTTAAAATGCTTGAGATTAGAAGTATATCATCTAATTATGTAAAGATCATTACTGATTTAAAATAATAAGGAAAATTGGAGTTAAGAAGAAAGCAGGCTACTGTAGTTCAGTAGCTGTTAAACTTGAATCCACATCAGAATCAGGTGAAGAATCTGAAAAATATACCTGATTGGAGTGCCTTATAAGAAAGTGTCACAAAAATTGGCAGCATTATTTTTTAAATGGTAATTTTTAAAATGCTTACCCAGAATGTAATGGATTGAAGAATCCGTGAAAACAACCAGGATAATTTGAAATAAGTGGAAAGACCATCTTTACATAAACTAAGAGAAATCTCCAGTTCTGATGCATAAATTCGTGGTAAAAATTTGAACACAGATGAGTATTGAAGAAGAGGTGGGAGGAGCAGATGTCAGAAGAAACTGTAAGTGCCCTTTTCCAAGAAGAGAAAGACATCCTTAATAGCACAGTCACAGCTGCTTCCTTAAATGATTGGCAACAAGTTACACAGACTCGAGTTGGAGATTCTTTGGAGATTCATATTCATTACATTCACAGGGTTTCTCTCCAGTTGAATGTTGTCATATTTAATGAGATACAGACTCCTGCTGAAGGCAATTCCACATTACTGACATATATAGGGTTTCACTCCACTATGAATTTTCTCATGGTCAGTGAGATTTCATTAGCTACTGAAGGCTTTCCTACATTCATTGGATATATAGGGTTTCTCTCCAGTTTGTCTTCTCCAGTGTGTAATGAGGCTTGATTTCTGAATGAAAGCTTTCCCACATCCATCACATTCACAGTGTTTCTCTCCACTATGTATTCTCAGATGGTTAATGAGGTTTTCCTTCTGGTTGAAGGCTTTTCTGCATTCATTGCTCATATAGTGTTTTTCTCCAGAATGAATGCTCTGATATTTAATGAACTCATGATTTTGGCTGCAGGCTTTTCTGCATCCTTTACATTCCTTTTGTTTCTGTCCACTATGAATTTTTTTCATGTTCTGTGAGATATGATTTGTCCCTAAAGGCTTTCTCACGTGCCTTACCTGCATAGATTACTTTGCAGTAGGAAATCTCTTGTATCTGAGATTTGACATTTGAATTAAAGCTTTCCCACATATATATGATTTCTCTTCATTAAGAATTTTCTGATGAATAAAGAGGTTTTCTGTTAGGTTGAAAACTTTCACACAAGAATTACATTTCTGTGCTTGTTCCCCTGTATGGCTTTTAAAATGAGGAGTAAAAAATGCCTCTAAAGAGTAGACTGAACTCACAACACTCATATAATTTCTATCTTGTTTGAATTTTCTCATATTCCATGAGGTTTTGTTTCAGATGGAAGCATTCCCATGTTCATTACACTACTAATGCATGAATATTTCATGCTCAATGAGATTTAATACCTGGCTGAAGGATTTCCAATATTCCTAATATACACAGGGTTTTACTCCTGCATGTTTCTTTGATGTGACTCCAGCATTTCCAATTTCATGAAACCCTAAATGGTTTTTCTGAAGGATTAATTTTAAGATATCTCATGAGGTTGAACTTCCAAGAAAACTCACACTCGTTACACTTCAAGGGGAGGACTACGATGAGTGGCAAACTAGCAAAATTCATTGTCTTCCTTCTTTTGTCCTTACACAGATTCCCTCATGCTTAGGTAAGCATGATGCAAATTCCTTCAAAGTGAAGTTACATTCATAGAAGTTTTATTTTGAAGAAACAATGCTTGTGGACACAGAAAATATTTTCCCAACTTTCTTACATTCTCTGCCTTCATCTTAAGTCTGTACTGTTGTGGAAGTGGGTATAGCTTCAGACACAAGCTTTTTGTTATGTGGTTCTTTCTGCTTCTTAAGGTACTATGCTTCTTCATAGTTTGTGGGGTGCAGCAAAAGGAGTGCATAAAGGGAAATTTGTAGCATTTAATACATTCATTATAAAAGAAGAAAGATCTAATGTCAGTCATCAAAGCCTTCAGTTAAGGAAGCACATTAATATCTCCTTTTTATTTGTTCTATCATTCATGGCTCTTCTTCCTTCATGTGATCATCACATCCAGTTTGGTGACTTCATACCAAGGAAATGGGGAAGGGATACAGGACTGGATTTATGATGGGGACAAATCAGCACCCCATTAGTCAACACTGGGGCCTTCAAGCATTTGCAGTATAGAAAGGTGCAGCTTCCAAAGATGCAGGAATATGGTGGCCCCAGAACAAATGCCAAACTGGCAATCCAGGAAATCCTGAATACTTTGTTTTGGACTGATTATTTTTGTTCAATTTTTCTTTCTTCTATTTATTTGGATGAGAGTGACTACTTAACATTCTTTAAAGTTTACTGGTGAAATTATAACACTTTTGCTTGACTTTCAAAATCTGTTCTTATTATTTGTTATTGACTGGCCAAATAACGTATTTTAAAACATTTTATATCATGTATTAGTCAGCCAAAGGGGTGCTGATGCAAAATAACAGAAATCCTTTGGTCTTTATAAAGGGTATTTATTGGGGTAAAAGCTTACATTTACCAGGCCAGAAAGCATAAGTTTCTTCCTACACCAAAGTATGTTTCCCCATCTTGGAGCAAGAGAGATGCAGACATTTGCCAGGGTTCAATCTCCTGGGTTCCTCTCTTCCCAGGACTGCATTTCTCTCTGGGCTCATTTCCTCTGTTTCCTCCACAAGGTAAGCTGGAGAGTATGAGGCTCTCTAAGCTTTGCCTGTCTCCACAAGGCCAGCTGTATACTGTCAGGTGAATGGCTTGTCTCTTTTCCCAGGGGCCTTCTGTCCTTGCTCATCAGAACTCAAAACAAAAATTGCCTCCAGCTGTGTCCTTTGCCATGTCTTTTTATGTTTGAGACACCACACACCAAGGGGAGGGGTCAACACGCTACTGACTGTGGCCCAGTCAATATCCTTATGATAATTTAATCATGCCCAGATTAACAGAACAGTTTACAAGCATTATCCAATATCTATTTTTGGAATTCATACTGATATAAAACTGCTACATATCCATTTACCCATCTTATGGTATATATTATTTTATGGTGTATTTTAACACTTTATTGAAGTCCTAGGCCACAGATATCATTATTGCTTTATCCATTAAATAGTTATTTAGGTATATGAATTTAATTAACATATATTGTTCTTCAATCCATCCTGAATCTTGAACATTCTAAGATTATTTTCTTTCTGCCTGAAGAATATTCTTTTATATTTCTTTTAAAGTGAGTTGCTGTTAGCAAACTTTATTAGCTTTTAATCATCTGTAAACGTATTTCTTTCACTTATTCCAGAAGGATTGAGATGAATGAAATCTCAGGCCCTCTAAGATCTCCACTACTTTGGAGAACACACTTAGGGTGGAAGTTCTCCATTCTGTTGTAAACGTAATCAGTTCTTTGGAGAAGAAATTATGGGCTTTCAGTTTCACAGCCAGCATCCTGACCCCCCAGCTCCAAGGCAAAATCTGTGTGCTCTGGCTCTGGGGACTGGAATAATGGCACACCTCTCTGAGTTACACACCTGATTTGGAGCTAAGATTTAGTGGGTAAAGCACAGTATATTGAGTTCTTCTTTGGGACATTTCCAGGACCAGTGCAATGGTGGTCAGCACCCCTTTTTGCTCAATGATGGCCACACCCAAAGTACAGCCACTGCTTCATGAGTTCCAATTTCTTCCAGACTTAGGAGATCCCTCCTGATCCCCGTGCCCTGGGTTAATGCCCTCCTTTGTGTCTTGTGTGGGCCCCGGAAAAGTAAGTTCGTACTTACACATTGCTGTGTGTGTAAGCTTTTTGTATGCAGGACATTCTGATTATATTCAGATAAGGGACACTTTGATTAGGTCCCTTTTTGTTAGATTGCTTTAGTTTAGTTAAGGGCCTCTGATTAGATTTCAGGCACCAGGATGGACCCCAATCATTGTGCTGAAGTCCTACATATATGGAACACACAGAGAAAGAGTGCAGCCATATTTACCCTGCCATGTGGTAGAGGGCTCCAGGATTTCTTACAGCTGTGGAGAGATACATAAACCCTGAGAGGCTGAAGGAGAGCCAAAAGTCTGGAGTCTTGGAGCAGCTTGAAGCTGAAGATATCCAGGACAGAGGAGAGGAGAGAGGTGAGAGCAATTGTGTGTGATTGCCCATTGCTGAGTTCAGGGCAAAAGTGAGTTTTGGAGGAGAAGGCAGAGAGAAAGAGTCAGGCCCAACATTTTGTCTTGGCAGGAGACCAGTAGAAGCTGACCCTTGTTAAGACAGCATTTTTGAGGATGCCTTGATTTGGACATTTTCACAGCCTCAGAACTGTAAGTTTTAACCCTAATAATTTCCAATACAAGCCAACCTATTTCTGGTATTTTGCTTTGGCAGCGATTTTCAAACTCAAACAGCTATGGACAAAGCATCAGAGCTCTGGCTGTTCCCAAGTGGCAGTGTGATGCTGCTACCCAGTGAATTCACCTGTAAACTGTGGGTGTCTCCAGACTAGGTGGGAATGAGTACTGGTAAGATGGATGGGGTAGTGCTCTTGACCAGCAAGTCCTGCAAGACAGGGAGTCAGGCAGGGGAGTCAAATGGTTTGGGGACTAGTATAAAGTCACAGATGCCCCAGTATGATGTACCTTCCCCAGGCAGGGTTTGGCCAGGTGTACAGGGGCAGGTAAATGCTTGCAAACTTGGGTCTGGTGCAGCAGAGGTGTCAGGGCACAGAGATGAGACTTCCTGCACCTGCTCCTTTTGCAATTCCCTCCCTCCCTTGGGCTCCAGCATTGACCCTCTGAGGAGGCTGCTCTTAATGTTCCCCTCCTGGGTCTCATGCCCAGAGTCAGTTATACTACTTCCAGTTCCACATTCACCTTCTCAAATCTTGGGGCAGCAAAGAAATAGCAATGCTAAGATGTACCGATTGGTGTCAGGAAGGAAATGTCAAAATTCACATTACAGCATTGGCTACAGCAATAACATCACCAGAATGAGCACTATTAGGCAGGTGACCCAAAAAATAGTACAGGAATCCCATAAAGTGCTGTGAAGTAGGGCTGACAAGAATAGAAGTGAGGTTGTGAGATAGTGCAATGTTTTCAGAATCCTCAGAAGGTGCAGATGACACATATTTCTCAGACTAATTAAATATTAAATTTTCAACACATTTTTAACAGTGTTGAAAATGATGCAGACCTCTTCAATCCCAGAAGAGAACTGAGTGGTTGGATGGGAAGAAGTTGATGAACAACTGAAGAAGCTGGAATGTAACACGTGTTCACTGCAGTTCCCCCAAGCCAGAGAGGGAATGTCCTGTTTGGGAACCAAACTCTCAGATCCCCATTAAAAACCATCATCACAGGCTATGGATCTGCAAAGGAGGACAGGGAGAAAGCCCTGCTCTGCAATCACAGCCTCAGTTAGTGATGTGAGTCTCTCTAGTGGGTCTTCACTTGGGAGTAAGCAGCAGCAAGCCTGCCTTCTCCTTTGGTGGTAACAGCCCTATACCAGACACATGTAGAGAGCAGTGTGGCCTTCACACGTTGCGTACCTGCTCCTCAGTCACCCTGCTCACTCTTGCTGAGGGAGGCCTCCACCAATCCAGGCACCTGGGGAGGGGCTGAGGGGAGTGAGAATTTTTCCTTTATGGGCAACATTATTTCCAAAATGTGTGGGGAAGTGCCCACCACAGTAAAGTTACAAATACAAATCAATAACTTCAAATCAACCACTTTGATTTCATTGTGTTCAATTTTCACAATTTCTTTTAAATTATAACCAAATTATCTGTGCAAAGAGTATAAAAATAATTTATGTCTGTTATGGCAAACAGAAAAATTCCTTCTCTAGCCTCAACACCCATTTCTCCTTCCTCAGAATTATCTGCATTGGCAGATTCTTTTGGGAACATATTTCTGTTTATAAATGCATGCATTCTCTAGTTTCATCCATCCCACACCCTATCACATATGAGAAAAATATTGGAGTACAACTTAATAATATAAAGATATTTTCTGACTTCTTTAAATAATTGAGATTAGAAGTATATCATCTAATGATGAAAGGTTCATTTCTGATTTAAAATAATAAGGAAAATTGGAGTTAAGTAGAAAGCAGGCCACTGTAGTTCTCTGGCTGTTAAACTTGAATCCACATCAGAATCAGGTGAAGAAACAGAAAAAAAATAAATTCTTGCAGTGCCTTATAAGAAAATGGTACAAAAATGGGCAGCATTATTTTTAAAATGGTAATTTTTAAACTGCTTACCCAGAATCTAATGGATTAAAGAATCAGTGAAAACAACCAGGATAATTTGAAATAAGTGGAAAGCCCATATTTACATAAAGTAAGAGAAATCTAAAGTTCTGATGCATAAATGAGTGGTAAAAATTTGAACACAGATGAGTGTGGAAGAAGATGTGGGAGGAGCAGATCTCAGAAGAAACTGCAAGACCACTTTTCAAGAGGAGGAGAAAGACTTTCTGTATTGCACAGCCACAGCCATTTCCTTAATAGATTGGCAACAAGTTGCACAGACTGGAGGTGGACATTCTTTGGAGATTCACATTCATTACCATCTCAGGGTTTCTCTCCAGGATGAACGTTGTAATGTTTAATGAGATACTGCCTCTGGCTGAAGGCTATTCCACATTCGTTACATATACAGCATTTCCATGCACTATGAATTTTCTCATGGTCAGTGCGATTTGACTTGCTATGGAAGGCTTTCTTACATTCCTTACATATATAGGGTTTCTCTCCAATTTGTCTTCTCTGATGTGTAATGAGGCTAGATTTCTGAATGAATGTCTTCCCACATCCATCAAATTCATAGGGGTTCTCTCCAGCATATATTTTCAGGTGGTTAATGAGGTTTCCCTTCTGGTTAAAGGTGTTTCCACATTCATTGCCTATATAGGGTTTTTCTCCAGAATGAATGCTCTGATGTTTAATGAACTATTGCTTTTAGCTGAAGGCTTCTCTGCATTCTTTACATTCATTTTGTTTCTGTCCACTATGAGTTTTATTCATGTTCTGTGAGATATGATTTGTCCCTAAAGGCTTTTTCACATGCCTTACATGCATAGGATTTCTTTGCTGTTGGAAATCTCTTTTTTCTGAGATTTGACATTTGAATTAAAGCTCTCCCACAAATATATGATTTCTCTTCAGTAAGAATTTTCTGGTGAATAGAGGTTTTCTTTCAGGTTGAAAACTTTCCCACATGTATTACATTTCTATGCTTGTACCCCTGTATGGCTTTCAAAATGGGGAGTAAAAAATGACTGTAAAGAGCAGACTAGTATCAGGATACTCATATGGTTTCCCTCTAGTTTGAATTTTCCCATATTACATGAGGTTTTGTTTCAGATGGAAGCATTCCCATGTTTATTACAATAGTAACTAAACTATGAATGTTTCATGCTAAATGAGATTTAATGTCTGGCTGAAGGATTTCCAATATTCCTTACATACACAGGGTTTTACTCCTGTATGTTTCTTTGATGTGACACCAGCTTTCTCAAATTCATGAAATCCCAAACAGTTTCTCTGAAGGATTAATTCTCATGTAATCTCAGGAAGTTAATTTTCCAAGAAAACTTCACAGGGTTTACACTTAAAGGGGAGGACTAACATGTGGGGTAACTGGCAAAACTCATTTTCTTCATTCTTTTTCATTACACAGATTTCCTAATGCTTAGGTAAGCATGATGTAAATTCCATCAAAGTGAAGTTACGTTCATAGAAGTGTTATTTTGAGGAAACAATGCTTGTGGTCAGAAAAATATTTTCCCACCTTTCTTACATTCTCTGCCTTCATCTTCAGTCTGTACTGTTATGGAAGTGGATATAGCTTCACTCAGATGTCTTTTGTTATGTGCTTCTTTCTGCTTCTTACTGTCCCATGCTTCTCCATAGTCTATGGGGTGCAGCAACAGCAGTGCTTAGAGGGAAATTTATAGCATTGAGTTCATTCATTAGAAAAGAGGAAAGAACTAATATCAATCATCTAAGCATCCAATTTGGGAAGTGCAACAATATCTCCTTTTTATTTGTTCTATCATTCATGGCTCTTCTTGCTTCAAATGAGTATCACATCCAGTTTGGTGACATCATAACTAGGAAATCAGGATGTGATACAGCACTTGATTTAAGATGGGGACTAAACAACACCCCATAAATCAACCCTGGAACCCTCAGGCTTCTGGAGGATAAGAAAGGTGCATCTTCCAAAGATGCATGAGTAACGTGGCCCCAGAACAAAGGCCAAAATGGCATCCCAGGATATCCTTAATAATTTGCCTTGGACTGACTATTTTTATTCAATTTTTTCTTCTTCTATGTATTTGGATGAGATGCACTATTTAATATTCTTTAAGTTTACCAGGGAAATTATACGTTTTTTGCTTGCTTTTCCATAACTCACTTAATATTGCTTCTTAGTGACTTGCGAAATAATGTATTTTAAAACATTTTATATCCTGTGTCAGTCAGCCAAAGGGGTATTGATGCAAAATGCCAGAAATCTGTTGGTATTTCTAAAGTGTATTTATTTGGGGTACAAGCTTACAGTTACCAGGTCATAAAACATAAGTTTCCTCCTTCACCAATGTATGTTACCCCATTTTGCAGCAAGAGAGCTGCTGATATTTGCCCGGGTTCAAGCTTCTTGGGTTCATCACTTCCCAGGGCTGCATTTCTCTCTGTGCTCAGCTCCCCTGTTTTCTCCACAAGGTCAGCTGTAGACTACGAGGCCCTGTAAGCTTCACCTCTCTCCTCAAGACAGCTGTGAACTATAAAGTGAATGGCTTGTCTCTTTTCCCCAGAGACTTCTGTCCTTGGTCATCAGAACTCCAACATCAAAACTACTCCATCTCTGTCCTTTGTCATGTCTCTTTATGTTTGAGACCCCACTCTCCAATGCACGGGATTCAATGTCCAACCTACTGTGGCCCAGTCAATGCCCTTATCATAATTTAATCATGCCCAGATTTACTGACCAGTTTAGAAGGATAATCCCATATCTCTTTTTGGAATTCATAATGGTATCAAACTGCCACATATCCATTTACACATCTTATGCTATATATTATTTTATGGTGTGTTTTAACACTTTATTGATGTCCTTGGGCACAGGTATCATTATTATTTTATCCATTCAATAGTCTTTTAGATATATGAATTTAATTAACAGATATTGTTCTTCAATCTATCCTGAAACTTGGACCTTCTGAGATTATTTTCTTTCTGCCTGAAGAATGTTCTTTTACATTTCTTTTAAAGTGAGCTGCTGCTAGCAATCTTTATTAGTTTTTATTCATCTGTAAAAGTATTTCTTTCACTTCTTCCTGAAGGATTGGGATGAATTAAATCTCAGGCCCTCTAGGATCTCCAATGCTCTTGACAGCACCCTTAGGATTTAATTTCTCCTTTCTGTTGTAAATGTAATCAGTTCTTTGGAGAAGAAATTTGGGGATTTCAGTTTTACTGTCTGCTTCCTGCACCCCCTACCCCCCATGCAAAATCTGTGTGCTCTGGATCTGGGGATGGGAATAATTGGACACCTCTCTGAGTTACACACCTGATTTTGGATCTAAGATTTGGTGGAGAAAGCACAGTATATTGACCTCTTCTTGGGACCATTCTGGGGACAAGTACAACGTGGGTCACCACCCCATTTTACCCAATGATGGCCACACCCAAACTACAGCCACTGCTTCATAAGTTCACATTTCTCCCAGACTTAGGAGACCCCTCTT
>JAQZBX010050739.1:0-19575 GCA_029593785.1 Cabassous unicinctus | reverse complement strand
TCCCTTTATATACTGGAAGCCAATAAATTGTTTTGTAAGTTTCAGAAGCTTGCAGAGGTGGGACTTTGCCCTAAAACAAACCCTATTTCTTTAAACTGATTGCGATAATATTTTGTATATAACATTGTTACTGGTTTAAGGATTTTATTAAGATTGTAATTTCTTTTCTGGAATTCAGAAGATGGAGTGTGGCAGTTTGAGATTATGTATGAATTCCAAAAAGAGAGATTATGTTTGTAAACTGTGTTCCTCTGTATGCGATGCCCTTTGATTGTATTAGATTCACTTGAGATGAATTTGATTAAATTAGGTTAAGATTAGGGCTTTTTAAAACATGTTTTTATGAAGCTTACCACTTATACATGAACATACATAAACAATAAGTGCATAGTAAAAGTTGTGAATTTACAAAATAAACATGCATAGCATCATATAGTGGTCCCACACATCACCCCTCGACCAACCCTTTGCATTGTTGGGATACAATGTTTACAAACTATGCAAAAAAATCATCAAAATATTATTACTAACTATAATCCATATTTTATATTTGGTATATTTCCCCCCCAACCCACCCTATTTTTCCAAAACAAATCAATTTTATTGATACATATTAATAAAGCATACAAATTATACAAAGTGTCTAAACAATTGTATTTGTATAACCACATATTTGTGCATTCATCACTTCAAACATAAAAGCATTTTCATTATTTCAAGAATAATAATATTTAACAAAAACCAGACAAGCAAAGAAGAAAATGCCTCCAATCTCAATCTCCCTGTTTCCCTTGCTGTACATAGTTTCTATTATTATTGCACAATTATTTATTGGTTTATTAAGCAGTTTTATTGAGATAAATTCACATACCATATAATCTATCCAGAGTGTATAATCAGTGACTTTTTTAGCTATTAAAAAGTTTTTTGTTGTAAAATTATAAAATAAATAGAAAAATAGATTAAAAGAAATTACAAATTTTAAAGCAGAGTGCAAGACCAGTTTAGATTTAATATAACCATTATAAGAAATAATATAGCAACATTTATAAATATAAATAATAATTCAAATATAATAGAAATTAATTACAACATAATTCTAATTTTTATATTACAACTCTAACTATAGGACATAATCTCTAAGAATCAATAAATTATTGGTTTAATTATTTAATTTCAATTTAGGTCATAATTCTTTCTGGACAATCAAATTCCTATTTGGAAATTCTTCACATTTTATTGAAATGAATTATAGCAGATAACAATATGCCAACTCATAATTTTATGTGGCAGAAAAATTAAAAATCTTTTTAAACAGTAGTCATGCTAAATCATTATTGATCCAGATAAATATAAAACAGATGGATTATTTTAATTAATTAATGATTATGCATAAGAAAGTGTTAGAGAAAAATAAGGTGTCCAAAAATATATCTCTTCTCCAGTCCTCAATTAAAAGCATGTGTTTATTTTTTATGAAGAAACAGAATACTGATCACAGGAACAACTTGCTGTCCAAAGGAGCTGCTTTGTTGGTCAGAAGATCAGGACAGTGCTACACAACTCCCAGGAGGGTAAGGGACAGAAAGACCAAGAAGCTGAAATGACAAAGGTGAGTTACCAAGACCTCATGGCATCCAGGAATGGCTCCCCTTCCCCATCCCCAATATATTAAGCTGGGGTAAAACCCCTGATATGCTGCAGCCAGCTGAGGGAAACAGTCATCTTTCCTGTCAGCTATATAAAAAGAAAAAAGGAGGGCATGTCAGGGTGCTTTTCTTCAGTGAATTTGGCCAGCAAAGCCCATTTTGAATCTCCACTCTGAAGATTCAACACAAGAACATAGGAAAGCCAGGACTGAAACACCTCCGTGGAAAGGTTTCTGATTCACTCCATCTGCTGGCCAGTCTTGAAATTGCATGGACAAAATATGTTCATGCTGTCTGTATCCAAGCCCTCAGACCAAATCTGTGCCCAATAGTGAGTCCCTGGCCCAATTTTTAAAAGTTAGCTGGGCAAATTTAAAGACAGAATACATTGAATCAATAATCAAAGAAAAGCTGTGAAAAAAACATTAGGCAAGAGAAGGAAATTGGCCATCAGAATAAATTCACCAACATATACAAATGCCTAAGCTTCAGCAAAAAATTACAAGCTATACTCGGAAACAGGAAGAGATTGTCCAGCTAAAAGAACAAATCAAATATCCTGAAGAGATACAGATTTTAAAACAATTAATCAGGAATAATCACACAACTCTCCTGAATTACTTCAAAGAAATTATAGAAAATATAAATAAAGAAGTAAAGAATATTAAGAAGAAAGAGGGAGAGCATAAAGAACAATTTGAAAGCCTGCAAAGAAAATTGAATGACCTTATGGGAATGAAAGACATGATGGATGAGATTTAAAGTACATTAGAGACACATAAGGGATTTGAATTGCTTGAAGACAGAATTAGTGACTTTGAAGGCAGAACATCTGAACTGGAAAAGACAGGAGAACAGAAAAAGGAGAGAAAGGGAAAAATGGAACAGAGTTTCAGAGAACTGAAGGACAATGCAAAATAAAAAAACATTCACATTATTGTTGTCTCAGAAGAAGAGAATGGAAAAGGGCAGAAAGAATATTTAAGGAAATAATGGCTAAAAACACCCCAACTCTTATGAAGGACATAAACATACATATCCAAGAAGGACAATGCACCCCAAACAGAATAAATCCAAGCAGACCTACCCCAAGACACCTATGAGTCAGAATGACAAATATCAGAGATAAAGAGAGAATTCTGAAAGCAGCAAGAGAAAAGAAAAGTATCATATAAAAGGGAAACTTGATAAGATTAAGTGCTGATCTCTCATCAGAAACCATAAGGGTGGAAGGGTGTAGTTGTACAGTGGATGGGCATGACAGTGGTTCAGTGATGCCATTGGGTTGGGTGGTGTTGGCCTGTGAGGGGGGTGCAGTGGGGAGGGTAGGTTGGACTGCCTGTGGAAATGGGGAGAGGGTTGGGGAGGGAGCAAATGAACACTGGGGATTGGTGGTTGAAACTACATGGTTGAAACTACAATAATGGGAATGCTATTTTGGCAATATGGTAATTGAGGATTACTGGCTTAGGGTGTTCGATGTGGAGGGCGTTTGGGACAGTGTGCACTTCTAGGGAGTGTGTGAGTGTTCATCTTGTCATAGAGTGTTATATCAAGGTTGGACACCCACATAAGAGTGAAAGGTGTTGGACTCCCATCCTAGGGAGGCCACTATATTCTCAGATAGAGGGGTGGGAGTCTTGCAAAAGCATGGCTGGTGCCTAATAGGGGAGCACAGACCACTGTGCCATGCACTGTTGTTGCAAGTAACTATAAATCATCCTTCAAGGAGTGAAGCATAGTGGTTGCCATGGGTCCCGAGTGGAGGGGAGGGAGGAGTGGAATAGATGAAATGGGGCATTTTGGGGGTGATGGAAGTGTTCTCCATGATCTTTCTATGATGGATGCAGGCCATGTTAAATTTCATCAAAATTTATAAAAGCGTATGGTCCAAAATGTAAACCTTTGACCATGGTGAGTAGTGGTATTTCAATATTTGTACATCAGTTGTAACAAATGTACCATACACATATACAATGTTATTAATTCGGCAAGGGGAAAAGGGAGAGGATGTTGGGTATATGGGAGTCCCTGATATTTGGTACATGACTTTTCTGTGACCTAAAACTTCTTTGAAGACCAAAGTAAGACACTGGAGGAATAAACAGAAGAAAATGTCACTGTACAAACAGAACAATATATCTTACAGTGATGAAAGGCAAAATGTCAAAAATTTTAAAAGTATTTTTCATTTTTTATTATCCCAATTTTTAATTATGTTTATCTTTTAATTTTTTAATTGTTTAATTTTTTCATATTTTCTTGTCTTTAAAACTATCATTATTATTTCATTTCCTTATTAATTGTATTTGGATATTTTATTGGCTTCATTTGAGAAGAGGTTTTGGATCACAAAAGGGTTACAACTCTGGCAGGGGAGGATCATTGTTGTGGGATGTCAGTGATACATTGGAGGAAGCTCACCTGGGCATACATATAAGGCATATTATTGTGTTGAAATGTTCAAGGAGCCTTGTCACAGTGGGTGGAGATTCACACAATTACTGAAAGAATATTGAATTCCCATGGAGGGGTTCTGCCTCATTCTCTAATAGGAAAGCAAGAATCACCTGAGTATAGGACAATGACTAGTTGTTGCACTTGGACAGTTGATGTAATTATGAATTCCAAAAATATAACTGGATCATGCTTGTAAACTGATCTGTTAATCTGGGCATGATTAAGTTATGATAAGGGCATTGCCTGGGCCACATCATTAGGGCATTGAGCCCCACCCCTTGGTGGGTGGGGAATCGAATATAAAAGGCAAGGCAAAAAACAGAGTTGAAGCAGTCTTTTGAGAAGCAGTTTTGATGTTGGAAAGAAGGCCCCAGGAGAAGAGAATCAAGCCACTTGCCTGATCGTCTACAGCTGACCTTGTGGAGGAAACAGGAGCTAAGCCTGGAGAGAAATGCAGCCCCAGGAAGAGAGGAACCCCAGAAGCTTGAACCCTGGCTGCTGGCAGCTGTCTTGCTCTAACACGTGGGAATGGACTGTGGTGAGAGGAGAAACTTAACACTTTATGGCCTGGTAACTGTGGACTTCTACCCCAAATAAATACCCTTTATAAAGACCAACCTATTTTTGGTATTTCACATTAGCACCCCTTTGGCTGACTAATACAGAATTTGGTACTGAGGAGTGGGGAAGTGCTTTTGTAATTACCAAAATGTTGGAATGGTTTTATAAATGGATAAAGGGTATTTTTTGGAGGAATTGTGAAATGCTTCATGGAAAAGGCCTAGATCACTTTGAAGAGACTTTTGATCGTAATATGGACGGTAAAGAGACTTTCTATGATGCCTTAGAAGTAAATGATGAAACTATTATTGGAAACTGGAGGAAAGGTGATCCATGTTTTAAAGTTGCAGGGAACTTAGCAAGATTAACCCCTGGTGTTATATGGAAGACAGAATTTGAAAATGGCAAACCTGAGTATTTTAGCTGAAGAACTTTACAAGGTAAACTCGGAGAATGTGGCTTGGCTTCTCCTTGCAGCTTATAGCAAGGTACTAGGTGAGAGAAATACACTAAAGACTGAACTTTTGGGCACAAAGAAAACAGAAACTGATTCTGGAACTTCCAAGTTTCTGGAAATCAAATTCCCAGTTGAAAATGCCCTGTTTGAAGACTTTACTAAACTTGGAACTCATAACTCAGAATTGAAGATGCAGTTATCTTGGAAAGACTTGTGGAAAGTCTTACTGTCTGATGGCTTGGACCCCTGCTTCCTGCATGCTAAACCAACAAAATTTTTGAGAGAGCTGTATGAACAAAACCACTGTCAGCTTGGACAAAAGAGAACATGGAAAGGAGAGATTGAAGGAGAATCAGCTTTAAGAAGAAAACTGTGGAAGCAGAGATCTGGACTTAAGACATCTCCTTGGGTCAAGAGAGGAGCCCCACCCATGTGTACAGAGAGAGTGAGTTTGCCCCTGCAGTTGAAGAGGGTGGATGTTCCTACCTGATGTTCTGAGAAAGTTTTGATGCCCCGTGGTGCAGAGAGGGTGAGTTTACCCCAGCAGTTGAAGAGGGTAGATTTCCCTACTCAATGTTCTGGGAGAGTTTTGCCACTCCAGGGTGCAGAGAGGGTTGATCACATTCCTCAAAGATTAGCGCAGTTAAGGTCAACACCCCATAGGTCTGAGAAGGGTGTACCTATCCCCCATGGATTAGAGAAGGCCAGGTGGTCAACCCATTGCTCTGAGAGGATTGAACCTGTATGTCAAAGGTTAGGGAAAGCTAGATGGTCAACTCATTGCTCTGAGAGAGTTGAATCTGTATGCCAAAGGTTAGGGGGAATGTTGTCTTCACCTCACTGTACTAGGGGGGCTAAGACTCTAACCCAAAGATTGGGTAAGGTGTGGCAATCACCCCAACACTCTTGGAGAGTGAGGTCAGGAGTTTGGTCAACACCCAGATGCTTGATGATGGTAGAACCAAGAAAATGGCCATTGGGCAAGCCTGTGGAAAGTGTGTTCCCATGTGGCCCCAAGGAGAAGAAACCATCATCTTAAGAATGGCTCTCAGATTTGAAATCAAATGGAGGATGCCCTGCAGGTTTACTGAACTGTAGAGGATCCATGACTCATGTCTAACATCCCAATTTCTCCTTTTGATAATGAAAATGTTTATCCTTTGTCTTTCCATTGTGTATTGGAAGAAGTTAAATGGTTTTGTAAATTTCAGAGGTCTATAGCAGAGGGGATTTTGCCTGAAGACAAACTGTATTTCTTTAAACTGCCTATGATAGGATTTTGTGCTTGAATTGTTACTGATTTAAGGTTTTTTGAATATTGTAATGTATTTTTGGAATTCAGAGGGTGGAGTGTTGCAGTTGGGCAATTTGTTGTAATTATGAATTCCAAAAATATAATTGGATCATGCTTGTAAACTGATCTGTTAATCTGGGCATGATTAAGTTATGATTAGGGCATTGACTGGGCCTCATTAGTAGGGCGTTGAGCCCCACCCCTTGGTGTGTGGGGAATCAAATATAAAAGGCAAGGCAAAGACCAGAGTTGAAGCAGTCTTTTGAGAAGCAGTTTTGATGTTGGAAAGAAGGCCCCAGGAGAAGAGAAGCAAGCCATTTGCCTGATCGTCTACAGCTGACCTTGTGAAGGAAGCAGGAGCTAAGCCTGGAGAGAAACGCAGCCCCAGGAAGAGAGGAACCCCAGAAGCCTAAACCCTGGCAAATGCTGGCAGCTCTCTTGATCTAACACATGGCAATGGACTGTGGTGAGAGGAAAAACTTAATGCTTTATGGCCCAGTAACTGTGGACTTCTACCCCAAATAAATACCCTTTATAAAGACCAACCCATTTTTGGTATTTCACATTAGCACCCCTTGGCTGACTAATACACTAGTGAAGGATTGTCCATGGATGGACCCTTGATATAGATGAGTGTGCTTATGAACCTTTACTCTAGAAATTGAAACTTAGTCTAGTATTATAAGATGCCTAAGAGTTACCTCCAGAGAGCCTTCTTATTGCTCAAATATGACCTCTTTCTAAGCTGAACTCAGCATATAAATACATTACTTTCCCCCCAGCATGGGACATGACTCCCAGGGATGAGCTTCCCTGACACATGAGGGACTGTTTCTAAGCACCCACTAGCAATGCAACTGAAAAAAGACCTTGATTGAAAGAGGGAAAAGGTAATGGCAAATGAGTTTATGTGGCTAAGAGACTTCAAAGTGAGTCAGGAGGTCATTCCAGATGTTAAGCTTATACACCTCTCAACAGGATCACATTGACTACCATAGTAGATACTATCTCAAATAGAAGGACTCCTGAGGGCTCTGGAGACACCCAGAAACTCTATTTGGGGCAGATAGCTCAGGAGTTAGGTGACTTGCCAGTAGGCACTACTTTGGAATTTATGCTCCCCATTGTGCCAGAATTGGACTCAGTTGTGGTTTCCCTACACATGGCTATTCTGTCCTTCTACTTGAACCTATAATTAGTACTAGAGTTGGTAGATGTATGTCCAAGAAACTTAAATCTCAACAGATTTGCAAAATTTACTCTCTAGTTCATTGGTCTCACACAGGAAAACTAACAAGGAGGTGATGATGGAAAATCACCATACCAAGGAACTGAGAGGGTCTACAACTGCTAGCAAGAAAGTACCATCCATCAGCTCTATGGGATTGAAGTCCCCTCTTAATTAAAGGTGGGGTACACATCACCCTCACAGAATCCTCAAGATTGTGGAATGGACTAGGGACTAAAGCAGACTTACTGATATTCTACTATAGACTTATTGTGATTCTAGCAATGGAAGAAATTATATCATTGATGTGGAAGCAGTGACCATTGGAGGTTCTGTGGGCAGGGAGAGGGAAAAACAGGTACAATATGGGGGCATTTTCAGGACTTAGGAATTGTCCTGAATGACATTGCAATGACAGATATAGTCCATTATATATCTTACCATAACCTACAGAATTGGGTGGAAGAGAGTGTAAACTACAATGTAACTGTAATCTATGCTTTGTGGCAATGCTTCAAAATGTGTTCATCAATTGCAATGAATGTACCACACTAATGAGGGATGTTG
This sequence comes from Cabassous unicinctus, assembly GCA_029593785.1. Lineage (NCBI taxonomy): Eukaryota > Metazoa > Chordata > Mammalia > Cingulata > Chlamyphoridae > Cabassous > Cabassous unicinctus. The sequence continues at coordinate 11,359 of JAQZBX010050739.1, read as the reverse complement.
TTAGGTTGGGAAAGTTTGGGAGATGTGGGGAGCAGGGCATGTGGGAATCCTCTATATGTTTTATGTAGCATTTATGTAATCTAAGTATCTTTAAAAAAATCAAATAAAAAAAGAAGAAATGTAGTTGGGATGCATAAGACAACATAGATGAACCAAGAGGAAGTTATGTTGATTGAAATAAGCCAGACACAAAAGGACAAATATTGTATGGTCTCACTAATATGAGTTAAATACTATGAATAAATTCATAGTGTTAAACTATAAGTAAGGCTATTAGGAGACTGAACATGGGTTGAGAAGGGGAAGCTGATGATGAATGTCCATAGAATGTTTAATAAGGTTGATGGTGAATGGAAATGGATAGAGTTGGTGGTAACACATTATAGTGAGTATAACTAAAAGTGCTGATGTATGAACGTGATTGTGGAGGAAAGAGGTCCTCTAGAGACATAACTGTCAATTTAAAGGAAACTAGAGGATAATCTAGGGACTGTACAACATGGTGATTTGGGCGGTAGATGATTGTGTTTATAGTACAAATACAAGAATATTACTCTATTACAAAGTGTTAAGAATATGGCAATGTATGGGAAAATGCATGTTATGAAACTTATAGACTGTAGTTAGTAATGTAATATTTTACAGCAAGCACAAAGATGCTACTATATCAATTCTAAGGACCAATAATTGATAGGTGTAAGATGGTATGGGACTTTTGTTCTTCAAGTAATGAAAAAGTTAAAAAATTTACTGAAGTGAAGAAAGCACAACTCTGTAATGAAACAGAGAACCACTGAGTGTACACTTTGGATGGATTGTACAGGGCATGAGATGATATACCACAGTGAACCCTTTGTGGATTATGGACTATGGTTAACAGTACAAATATAAGAATGTTTTCTCATGATCTATAAAAATATTCAATACTAATATATGACGTTTATAATAGGGTGGTTTGTGGGAAAATTCACCAAATATAAGCTATGGGCTATAATTAGCAGTAATATTTTGATGATGTTCTTCCACCATTTGTAACAAATTTGTCACAACAGTGCAAGTTCTTGGTGGTGGGGTGATGTATGGGAATCCTGTATGTTATTCATGATTGTTTGGAAACCCACAACTTCTCTAATAAAAATAAGTTTACAGAAAAATAAAGACCAGATTTACAAGAGACAATAAAGGGGGTGCTGCAGCCTGAAAGAAATAAACAAAGGTGAGATATTTGGAGATGGGTTTAGAAATGAAGATTAGTAGGAGGGTAAGTTAAAGGATAAGAAGATGGACAATAGAATTGTATGACAACAGAAAACTGTTGGACAAAATGGATGAAGTAAAGCCTTTACAGTAATAACACTGAATGTTAATGGATTGAAATCCCCAATCAAAACACAGAGAGTGATAGAATGGATAAAAAAATAAGATTAGGGCTTTGATTTGACCACATCATTAGGGCATGCAGGATTGGTTCCCCACCCCCTTGTTGGGCTATATAAATGGGAATCAATTAAGAACATAGAAGTAGACACATAAGAATAGAGACAACTTTTCCTGGGAAGAGAAACGAGCCATTCGTCTGATAGTTTGCAGCTGACCTTGTGAAGAGACCAGAGCAGCTGAGCCTGGAAAGAAAAGAGCCCCAGGAAGATAGATGAACCCAATGCCATCCTACAGCTGAGAATGTAAGAAGCAGGACCCTCAGAGCCTTAAGAGGGAAGAGGAATTCTGAACCTTCACAGACCTCTCCTGCCATCTTGTTTCAACATGGGACAAGAGCCTTTGGGTTGTTAGAGTGGAGCAACAAGGAGGCTTTCAGGATGTAACTCTTAGGCAATATATACTACTAGGCTAAGTTTCAATTTCACAATAAAAGTGTTCATAAGTATAATCATCAGTATCAAGGGCCTGGTGTAATTGTCTGTCCTCCTTCACTAGGCACTGTCCATGTACTCAAGGGATTCTCACTGCTCTATTAGAGAATGTAGCTCTCCCTCCTAGGATGGGAATTCAATATTCTTTCAGTTATTATGTGGGCCTCCAACCACCAAAAAAAGACCTCATGACCACTTGAACATATTTTTATGCCATAGATGTATATCCAGGGTGCACCCTTCCCCTCACAGACAATCCCCAGCAACAACACCCCACACCAGTGATCTTCCCCTGCCACAGTTGTGACCCTTCTGTGATCCAAAACTTACCTGAAACAAAACTAAAAAAGTAAGTAATAATTATAAATAAATAGAATACAAAAATATAAAATAATTTTTTTTCATTGTGTTTTTCATCACCATAAGAATTGTTGTCTTTTATGTACAATGATAATATCTTCCATATGTTGCCCCAGTGTCTTTTCTTTCACTTTGAAGACAAAGAAGCTTGAGGTCACAGAAAAGTCACAGAAAATATAGGGGACTCTCCTATACCCAGCCCACTCCTCTTCTTCTACTGTCCCCTATTAACATTTTACATGTGTATGATACATTTATTACAACTGATGTACAAATATTGAAGCATTGCTACTAACCATGGTTTACATTATTGTTTACATTTTGCACTGTACACTTTTATAAGTTTTGACAAAATTTAAAATGGCCTGTATCCATCATTGCAAGTTCATGCAGAATAAATCCAATGTTCTATGTTCTATCTATTATCTTCTTCCCTCCATTTCCCCTTGGAATCTATGGTAACCACTAAGTTTCAATTTTTGAAGAATAAGGTTTTTAGTTACATGCAATAATATTGAGGGCTTGACATATTCATCTGTTTTCTTTTATTAGGCACTGCCTATGTTCTTGAGAGACTCTTGCCCCTCTAACTGAGAACTTAGAAAGACTACCAAAGGTAAGAGTTTAATATTTTCTTATTTATTTTGTAGGTCTCCTCTCAATCAGATAACACACTATGAAAAGAGGAACACTTTCATATTCCATAGAAGCATGTTCCAGGTGCACTCTGTCCTGCATATCTCCAACCTCTGATGCCCAGCACCAGTAACCCTCCATTGCCATATTTGCCAGAGGAACATTCCCACGATTGTAGTTTTAACCAGAGACCTACAAATCCCTGGATTTCACCTGCTCCTTCTGCCATGTCTTTCCCCAGTTCCATTGTTAGTCCAACCCAACCTCCACCCTACTCCCCCTCACATTCAAGCCATTGAACCCAATCACATCACTGCACCAATATCATCCCCATCCACTTCCCAACCCCCCTTTTAACCTTATCATAAATTTTTCCCATAATGAGAATCAGCTCTACTCCAGTGCTTCCTACCTTTCTTGTTCCACTAACCCCATTGTCAGGTGGATGAAAATCATAGACCCATTCCCAGAATGATGTGGCAGGTAGTTTTATGACACTCAACATAAGGATGTCTTTAAATTAAATTTTAGGATTGTTCAAAAATTAATACAAACTCACAAATACCCTGAAATCTTTCAATGGACCCCTTGGATGTCTGTGGACCCCTGGTTAAGAACCCCTGCTCTACTTTCTTTCTGTCTCCTGATAACATATCTTTCAGACTCTAGCTCTCTGAGTCTGCTCAATTTGCTTAAGTCATATGAGTGAGGTCACATAATATTTGTCCTTCAGTGAGTGGCTTACTTCATGCAATGTAGGGTCATCAAGATTCATCCATGTTGTCCCATGGGTTAATACTGAACTCCTTACAGCTGAATAATATTCCATTGTATGTATATACAACAGTTTGCATATCCATCCATCTATTGATGGACACTTGGTTTGCTTCCAATTTTTGGCAATAGTGAATAATGCCACTATGAACATTGGAGTGCATGTATCTATTCATGTCCCAGCTTTCAATTCTTCTGGTTATATACCCAGAAATGGGATTGCTGGATCATATGGCAATTCTATAGTTAGCTACTGAATTACTGCCAAACTGTTCTCCATAATGGTGGTATCATTCTACACTCCCACCAGCAGGAGTTAAGGGTTCCCTGTTCCTCTACATCCTTTACAACATTTGTACTCCTCTGTTTTTTTAATAGCCTCAAGTCTAATGGGTGTAAGATGATATCTCATGTAGTTTTGATTCGCATCTCCTGAAAAGTTAGAGATTTTGAGCATCTTTTCATGTGCTTTTTAGCAATTTGTATTTCTTCTTTGGAGAAGTGTCTGTTCAAATCACTTGCCCATTTTTAAAAAGGGTTGTTTTCTAATTCCCAAGTTGTAGGATTTCTTTATATATGCTGGATAGTAGACCCTCATCAGATATATGCCTACCAAATATTTTCTCCAATTGAGTAGGCTGCCTTTTAACTTTCTTGAAAAACTCCTTTAAGATGCAAAAGTTTTTCATTTGGAGAAGGTCACATTTATCTTTTTTCTTTCATTGCTTTGCATTAAGTGTAAAGTTCAGGAAAACATTTCCTAATACAAAATGGTGCAGATACTTCCCAACATTATCTTAGAAGATGTTGATGGTCTTGGCTCTTATATTTAGCTCTTTGATCCATCTTGAGTCAATTTTTATATAAGGTATGAGATGATGATCCTCTCTTATAATTTTGGATATGGGCCATTTGTTGTAGAAACCATTCTCTCCCAGTTGAATGGACTTGGTGGCCTTGTTGAATACCATTTGACTGTATATACAAGGTTCTATATCAGAACTCTCAATTCGGTTCCATTTGTCAGTATATCTATCCTTGTGCCAATACCATTCAGTTTTGACCACTGTAGTGTTGTACTATGTTTTTAAGTCAAATAGTGTGATTCCTCCAATTTTGTTTTTCTTTTTCAATATCTTTGTCTCTTCGGGGTTGCTTGCCCTTCAGAATAAGTTTCATAGTTAGCTTTTCCAATTCAGTAAGAAATGCTGTCTAATTTTTATTGAGATTGTGTTAAATCTGTAAATCAGTTTGAGTAGGATAGCCAGCTTAATGAATTTTAGTCTTCCTATCCATGAACGGGGAATATTCTTCCATTTATTTAGGTCTTCTTTGATTTCCTTTATCAGTGTTGTGTCGTTTTCTGCATACAAGTCATTTACATTTTTAGTTAAATTTCTTCCTAGATATTTGATCCTTTTAGTTGCTATTGTAAATGGGATTTTGTTCTTGATTTCCTCCTCAGATTGTTCATTACTGGTGTACAGAAATTCTACTTATTTTCACACATTCATCTTATAACCTACCACTTTACTGAACTCATTTATAAGCTCTAGAAGCTTTGTTGTAGATTCCTCAGGGCTTTCTATGTTTTGGATTATGTCATCTGCAAATAGTGAAAGTTTTCTTCTTCCCCTCCAGTTTGGATGCCTTTTATATGTTTTTCTTGTCTAAGGGCTTGAGCAAGTATTTCTAACACAATAGTAAATAAGAGCAGTGAAAGTGGGCATCTTTGTTTTGTTCCAGATACAAGAGGGAAAGCTTTTAGGATTTTTCCATTGAATATGATGTTACCTTTGGGTTTTCCATATAAACTCTTTATCATATTGAGGAAGCTTCATTCTATTCCTATGTTTTGAAGAGTTTTAATCAGGAACAGGTGCTGTATTTTGTTGAATGCTTTTTCTGCATCTATAGATATGGTCATGTGAATTTATTTCTTTTGATCTGTTTATGTGGTGTATTACATTGATTGATTTTCTTATGTTGAACCATCTTTGCATACCATGGATGAAACCCAATTGGTCATGGTGTATAATTCACTTGATGGGTTGTTGAATATGGTTAGCAAGTATTTTGTTGAGTATTTTAGAATCTAGGCTCATTAGTGAGATTAGTCTACAGTTTTCCTTTCTCATAGCATCTTTGTTTGGATTGGTATTAGGGTGATGTTGGCATCATAGAGTGAGTTAGGCAATATTTCCTCCACTTCTATTTTTTGGAAGACTTTAAGTAGGATTGGTGTTAGTTCTTTCTGGTTGGTTTGCTAAAATTCACCTATGAAGCCTGGTCCTTGGCTCTTCTTAGCTGGGAAGTTTTTGATGATTAATTCTATCTCATTACTTGTGATTACTCTAAGTTCATCAATTTTTTTCTTTTGTCAATTTAGGTTTCTTGGGTTTTTCTAGGAATTTTTCCATTTCCTCCAAATTATCTATCTTGTTAGCATACAATTTTTCATAGTATCCTCTTATGATACACTTTGTTTCTGAGGGGTTGATATACTATAAGAAAATTATTATTAAGAATTGTGAATTCATAAGCTATCTAATCAATAATCTCTCCTGTTTTAACCTAGAATTGTGAATGATTAACCTTTGTCCTTTGGAATGTTATAATGCTGCTATGCAGGCAACCCCATCAATCATTACCCAAAAAACAAGTGTTTAAAGGAACAAGTTACTAGATGTGGTATTTGCACATCCTGTTTGTGTAACATTAAGTTAAAGCTGATGTATATCAAACCCCTCATGTTCCTGTTTAGCGTATCATGAACATAATAGAATGAAAGACCCCTTGAGACACTGCTTCTCTCCTGTGGAGGGCTGGCCACCCCCCATTGGATGCATTTGGTTACTTTTGATGAGGTCATTACTCACAAGTCGCAAAACTCATTAGAGTTCTGAGGTACAACACCTCTTAAAAGGGATAGTTCCTAAGCTGCCAGTTGGGGCCTCACCCAGGAGAGGATGCTCTGCCTGGGACAATTTTTCCAACTGGGACTCTGATTGGCTGTAAAGGGTCTCCTCAGCCATGTAAGAGTTCAGATGGTGTGTATTCCCCTGTTTTGGTGAGTGGTAGTATATACTTTCATTCTTTCTTATGTCTTTAATTGATAAATTTCTTTTGTGATTGCTCAATTGTTATAATCATTTGATATAAACACAAAATCAGCTGATTGAATAAAACTGCCTTTGTGTAGCATTTAGAGTTTTTGCCTCTTCCTTAGCAAAACATTTAATAAAAGTGCCTCTGCATAGTGTTTAGAGTTTCTGCCTCTTCCTAAGCAGAATAGGGGTCAGTGGTGATAGCCACTTCCTCGCTTCTTATTTTATATATTTGCATCTTCTCTCTTTTTTTCTTTGTTAGTCTAGGTAAAGGTTTGTCAATTTTCTCAAAGAACCAACTTTTGGTTTTATTTTTTCTATTGCTTTCTTATTTTCAGTTTCATTTTGCTCAGCTCTAATCTTTGCAATTTCCTACATTCTACTTGCTATAGAGTTAGTTTGTTGCTGTTTTTCTAATTCCTCCAGGGTTACAGTTAGGGCTTTGATTTTAGTTCTTTCTTTGTTCTTAATGTAGGCATTTATGGCTATGAATTTCCCTTTCAGCACTGCTTTTGCTGCATCCCATAGCTTTTGAATCATTGTGTTATCGTTTTGTTTGTTTCAACGTAGTTATTAATTTCTTTTGCAATTTCTTCCTCGACCCATTGATTGAATAAGAGTGTGTTGTTTAAATTCCATATCTTTGTGCCTAATCTGCTTTTCTGCCTCTTACTGATTCCCATCTTCATTTCATTGTGTTCAGATAAATTGCTTTGTATAATTTCAATCTTTCTGACTTTATTAAGATTTAATCTGTGGCCTAGCATGTGATGTATCCTAGAAAATGATCCATCTGTGTTCAAGAGGAATATGTATCCTGGTGTATTTGGGTGTAATGCTCTGCATATGTCTAATAGGTCTAGATCCTTTAATATATTATTCAAGGTCTCTGTTGCTTTACTGATCCTCTGTCAAGATGTTCTCTCTAATGGTGATAATGGTGTATTAATGTCCCACACTATAATTGTAAGGGCATATATATCTCCACTTAGTTTTTCCAGGGTTTGCCTCATGTATTTTGAGGTGCCCTGATTGGTGCCCTCATTTTTAAATGCCAGCTTTGCATTTTCTTTCCTGGAAGTTTTTTTCTCACAGCACCTTAACTATGTCATACCACTGCATTCTTGCCTCCATGTTTTCAGATGAGAAAACAGCACTTAATCTTATTACTTTGGCAGAGCAAACCACCTCAGGAGGTATTCTGTGGCAAGAGATGGCTGGCCACCGATTTCAGCTACTGATTAGTCAGTTCAGCTGGCTAAAATATAACCCTAAGAACAGCTGAATATTGAACCTGTCCAATTTGGAAGGATGCTGGTAGCTGCCATTTTGACTCCACCCCCAGCATGAGGAGAAGCCAGGCTGACTGAAAATCACAGTGATGGTAGAGATTGATTTCCTTCACCCAGATTGGCTTGCAGCCCTAGCCTTAGCTTTAGCCCCACCTCAAGCAGGGAGGAAGCTGGTGGGCCCTGTAACAGCCTATCCAGGTAACTGCAAGTACATTTGGCTGACAGACTGAATAACTGAAAGTCTACCAGGGCAACTGCAGTCATCTTGGACCTGCACTGCATAGATGGCTTCCCACACATGCAGCTCCAGCACTGCCCCAGGCAGGGGAAAAAGGGACTTGAAGCTTCATCAATCTCTCTGGGCAAATACAGTCTAGGCCTGCATGACTTGGATTATTCCACACCGCTGTGGTTCTGTCCCTACCCCTGGCAAAGGAGAAATTTAGAAGAAGTTTCATGAGTCCTTGGGGCACTGAGGGCAGCTTGAGCCTCCACAGCTTACAGCACCAACTACATCCTTGGCTCCTACTACACAACCAACAAGTGAGAAAGGGCAGAAAGCCCATAACTAAAGAGAAAAACTGCACCCAGATTAAATATGCAAGTAAGTCAGATGCCAAGACACCAACAAAAAAATTACAATCCACACCAAGAAACAGGAAGTGATGGCCCAGGAAAATGAACAAGATAAGCCTACAGATGACATAAAGGAGTTGAGACAACTAATCATAGATGTTCAAACAATTCTCCTCAATAAATTCAATGGGATGACTAAAGAAATTAAGGATATTAAGAAGACATTGGATGAGCACAAAGAAGAATTTGAAAGCATATGTAGAAAAATAGCAGATCTTATGGGAATCAAAGGCACAATAAATGAAATTAAAAATACACTGGAATCATATAATAGGAGATTTGAGGAGGCAGAAAAAAGGATTGGTGAGCTTGAAGATTTGCCTCAGAATGTGAACATACAAAAGAAAGATGAAAAGATTGGAAAAACTTGAACAAGGTCTTGGGGAACTAAACAACAGCAATAGATGTGCAAATATACATGCTATTGGTGTCCCAGAAGGAGAAGAGAAGTGAAAAGGGGCAGAAGGGATATTTGAAGAAATAATGGTAGAAAATTTCCCAACCTTAATGAAGGACATAGATATCCATGTCCAAGAAGCACGATGCACTCTAATCTGAAAAAAATCTGAATAGGCCAACTTCCAGACACATCCTAATCAGAATGTCAAATATGAAAGACAAAGAGAGAATTCTGAGAGCAACAAGAGAAAAACAATGCATCACATATAAGGGATACCCAATAAGATTAAGTGCAGATTTCTCACCAGAAATCATGGAGACAATAAGACAGTGGTATGATATATTTAAGATGCTGCAAGAGATAAACTTCCAGCCAAGGATTTTATATCCAGCAAGATTGTCTTTCAAAAATGAGGGTGAATTTAGAATATTCACAGATAAACAGAAACTGAGAGAGTTTGTAACCAAGTGACCCACTTTGCAGGAAATACTAAAAGATGTGCTACCACCTGAAAAGAAAAGACAGGAGATAGAGCACAGAAAGAGAGTCTAGAAATGACGATTATATCAATAAAAGTAACTAAAATTGTCAAAAGAGTGGTGAAATTAAATATAACAGATAAAAGTCAAATAATTAGGAAAAAAATTAACCAAAGATTTAAAGCACTTGTATTCAGAAAACTACAACTAATTGTCAAAAGAAAATTTAAAAAGTCTTAAGTAATTGGAATAACATTCCATGCTCACAAATTGGAAGATTAAATATCATTAAGATGTCAGTTCTACTCAAATTGATATACAGATTCAATGCAATCACAGTAAAAATTCCAACAGCATTTTAAATAAATGTAAAACATGACTATCAAATCTATTTGGAAGGGTAAGGTGTCCTGAATAGCCAGAAACATCTTAAAAAGGAAAAGTAAAGTTGGAAGACTCTCATTTCTGAACTTTAAATCATATTACCAAGCTACAGTGGTAAAAAAAAAACAGCATGATACTGGCATAAAGACAGACCCATAGAACAATAGAACCAAACTGATGATTCAGAAACAGACCTTCACATCTATAGTTGAGTGATTTTTGACTAGCCTGTCAAACCCACACAGCTCAGGCAGAACAGTGTATCCAACAAATAGTGCTGAGGAAACTGGATATCCATAGCAAAAAAAGGAAAGAGGACCCCTATCTCACACCTTATACAAAAATTAATTCAAAATGAATTAAAAAAACTAAATATAAAATCAAGAACCATAAAGCTTCTAGGAGAAAATGTAGAAAAATATCTTAAAGACCTAGAGGTAGGTGGTGAATTCCTAAAGGAAATAAGACACAGAATGAAATGGACTACTGATATTGTATGTAGAAGTTTTAGTTAGCTTTACTGTAAAGGTGTGGAAATGTATAGAGTTGATGGTAACACATTATAGTGAGTAACACCTGGTTTTAAAATGGGGATGTGGCTGAAAATGGTAGTCTAGGATGTGAATGTCAATTGACAGAAAGAGAATAAGCTAGGGACTGAATAGCACAGTAAACCGAGAAGTAGATGAGCATTGTAGTTGATGGTACAGATGCAACTACATCTGTAGTTTGTGAGCTAGAGCAGATATACATCACTGTTGCAGGGTGGTGGGAATGTGGAGAGGCATGGGAAAAATACAACTCAAGTGACCTGTGGAGTGTGGTTAACAGTAACAATGCAATATTCTTGCATCTGTGCCAAAGATGTACTGTTTTGATAATGGGGGAGTATTGAGTCTGTGTACCAAATGTATGCTATGGACCTGGTAATGGTGAGTTGATATTATCTCATAATCTGTAACAAACGTTCCATCACGGTGTGGTGTGTTGATAGAGGGGTGTTATTTGGGAATTCTGCACATGTGCACTATTTTTTTTTTGTAAGTTTACAACTTCTGTCATAAAGATATATATGTAAAATGATAATAGGGTGGGTTGGGGGAAAATACACCAAATGTAAGATAAGGACTATAATCAGCAGTAAGAGTTTGACAATATTCTTTCATAACTTGTAACAAATGTCTCACAATGCAAGGTGTTGGTGGAGGGTTGATATATGGTACCCCTGTATGATGTTATGAATGTTTGCTTTGTAAATTCACAACTTTTATTATACACTTATTGTTTATGAATGTTCATGTATAAATGATATAATAATAATAGAGTGGGCTGGGGGAAAATAGTGTGGTTAAAAGTAATATTTTGAGGATGCTCTTTAATGGTGAGTTAAAAATGTTTAACAACAATGCAAGCTATTTGT
>JAQZBX010050738.1:0-19574 GCA_029593785.1 Cabassous unicinctus | reverse complement strand
TCAACTTGAAGTCCAAGGGGATTCCCACGGAGAAAACACATTAACTTTCTTCTGCAACAGAAATTTAACATAATGAAAATTTTCCCAAATAATATCCAAGTGAATGTTTCTGGAACAACAAATTACATGATCAAAATTACTACACATAGGCACACTTAGGCTTTTACTAGAAAATGATTCCTCAGTGGAAAAATTGCATTGTACAATAGGAAAAGTAATTTAATAATTATATTCTAGTACATAGTCCTATGTCTGATATGTATTAGCTATGTGGCATTAGGTAAATAACTTAAATTCCTTTAAATCCTGTTTCTTCTCTCTGGAAAGACAACCTCTTTAAGTCATCAAAATTTAAAAAAATATATGTATATAATAAATAATATGAACTCAAAACCTATGAAATAATTTTTAATTGTTTAATAAAAATTACTGTGATTTTATTTAAATTTTAAAGTGCTTCACTTCAAAGTGTCATTAGAGATAATTTAAGCTCATTTAGAATCTCACAGAGAAGAGGAACTTAGGGATATGTAGTATTAACTTAAGACTCAGGGTGGTAGAAAAATAACTGTAATACTCTATGTGATAGAACATTAGAAAATAGAGGTCTCATAGCATTTTAGGTCACAGGTTGTGAGTTTAATATGATATCTCCCCATCTTGGGGATGTTGTGGCAATTTGATGTTACTTATGATTTCCAAAAAGGCATATTGATTATGTTTCTAAACTGTTCTGTTCCTCCAGATGTGATATCCTTTGATAGTTTTAGATACATGTGAGATGCCTTTGATTAAATTATTTTAAGATTAGGGTTTTGATTCAACCAAGTCATTAGGGCATGTAGGGTTGTGTCCTTGCTCCCCTTGGTAAACTATATATATGGACACTCAATCAAGAACACAGAGAAGTAGATATAGAGAAAAAGACATGGCAGTGGAGAGAAATAGATTTTGATGCTGGAGCCCCAGGAAGATTTGAGCCATTCTCTTGACAGTTTAAAACAGACCTTGTGAAGAGAACAGAGTAGTTGAACCCAGAAAGAAATGAGCCCTGGAAAGAGACACAAGTCTTATGCCAGCCTACAGCTGAGATTGGAAGATGCTGAACCCACAGAGCCTTAAGAGGGAAGAGGAAGGCTGAACCCTCACAGATATCAGCCGTCATCTTGAGTCAGCATGTGGCAACAGAGTTTGGTGAGACTGTACCTCTTATATCTTGAGTTTGACTCTTTAGGGCCTTGTAACTGTAAGTTTCTATCCCAAATAAATATCCTTTTAAAAAGCCAACAGATTTCTGGGACTTTACATCAGTACCTCTTTGGCTGACTAAAGCAGATGTCATATAATAATCTATGGACTAGTACTTAGCTATATACCATTAGAAAATCTTAGAATAATTTTTAAAAATACATGGATGCCAGGGTCTCATACCTAGAGATTTTAGCTTACTGAAGTGGAATTTTGGATATAGAAAATGAACAAAAATAAGAAATAAAGAAATATGATACTGGTGGGGAGCCATTTGGAATAATTGATCTATTAATTAAAGGCAATCCCAAATTGTGTTATTCATGGTTCTCTCAGGAAACAGAATCAACAGGAGATATCTGTCAATAATATCAGATTTTATAAGAGTCTCTTACTTGACCGTGGGGATGCACAAGTCCAGATTCCCCAGGAAGTCTGCAAACCAGGGGCTCTGATGAAAGCCTGATAAAAGGTCCTTGATGAGATTCTGGGAGAAGTTGGCTGTCCAATGACAAGCTGGGAAATTCTCTCTGAATGTTGAAATCACTTCCCCTTTTAAGGCATTCAACTGATTGAATAAAAGTGTCACCCATTGATGATGCAATCTCCCTGATTGATATAGATGTAATCAGTCATCCACGCAGTAAACTCAAGGGGATCGAAGTCCATAAATGCTCTTGTATTACAATTAGCATATTGCTTGCTGTACAAAACACCTGGACAAAATTACTTGGCCGAGTTGACACATTAGCCTCACCATCAAATAAATTATCTATACTTTTAATGCAAACAAATTAAAATTTAAGCAAGGTTTTTTTGTTGCGCAAATAGACAAGGTGATTTTAAAATCTATATGCAAAAGCAATGGAAAACGATAATCAAAACAATTTGATTTAAAGTACTCCCATAATATGATTTTAGTATGTATCAAAAAGTAAGGTAATCAAGAGAGTTTGGTATTGTTGAAAAGTTAGATACTTTGATCAAAATAAATCAATAGAGAGATCAGAAACAGATTCACACATATATATTTTGAAGGTTAGTAAAACCACCAAGATTTGAAGGAAGCAGGGGTGGTGATTCAATCACATTCCTAACCAAAAACCCTATTAGGGCTGTGCAGAAAACAGATGGATCATGGAGCATGACAGTAGATTATCATAACCTAAACCAGGTTGTTACTCTAATTGCAGCTGTTGTTTCAGATAAAGTATTATGCTTTAAAAAGTTAACACATTCCTAGGTTCTTGGAATGAAGCTATTGATTTTGCAAATACTTTTTTTCAATACTTGTTGGTTTTCTTACAGCTGGCAAGGCCAGTAAAACATTCACTCTCCTTCTTCAAGGATATAGCAAATCTTCAACTCTATGGTACAATCTAGTCTGAGGGTACATTGATTAAGTTGCCTTTCAAAAACTTACCACTCTAGACCATTAAATTGATGATGTTATGCTGACTGGACACTGAGCAAAATGTACAACTATTCTAGAATTATTGGTAAGATATTTGCATGTCTGTGAATGGGTAATAAATTCAACCAAAATTCAGGGGACTTCCACATCAATGAAATTTGTAGGCATCCATTGGAGAGGGCAATGCCAAGATCTCTAATTTCTGAGGAAGTCTAATCTGTTGCATCTGCCCAGTCCGACAACAAAAAAAGAGACAGAATACCGTTGGCTTCTATGTAGTTTGAGATAAATATATTTGTCATTTGAGTGTGCTACTCTGACCCATTTATCAAATAACACAAAAAGCTACTAGTTTTGATTGGGGACTAGAATAAACAAATGCTTTTCAGCAGGTCAAGACTGTTATGCAAGCTGCTTTGTCACATGGGTCATAATGATCCAAATATCCAATGGTGCTTGAAGTGCCAATAGCATTTGGAAATGCTGTTAGGTGACTTTGTCATGGCTCTAAATGAGAATCACCAGTGCAAACATATGGGATTTGGCGGCAAAGCTTGCCATCTTTTGCAGATACTTACTCTTCTTTTGAGAAACAGTATTTAATGTATAATTGGGCCTTAATAGAACCAAGGAACCACCTACTTACCATGAGAATTGAGTTTCCCATCATGAAATATCTGACCCACCAAACCATTAATTTGGGCAGGCACTGCAGCATCCCATCATCAAATAGAAGTAATAGCTTGTAAGAGATGAGGCTCTAGCAGACCCTGAAGGCACAAGTAATTTACTGAAGAAATATCTCAAATGCCTATGGCCTCCACTCCTTTCACCTTACCTTTTCTTACCAAGCCCACAGCTTTGGATTTTCTTAGGGAGTGCCTCATAAGAGTGAAAACTTGGGACTAGTTTACAGAATGTTGAGCACAATATACAGACAACATCCAAATTTGGACATCTGCAACACTACAACCCCTTTTTGGGCCATTCATAAAGGACAGTTGAGGAGGGAAATTCTCACAGCAGCCAGAACCTCAAGCAGTATGCCTGATTGTTTATTTTGCTTGGAAGGAAAGATACTCAGAACTGCATTTGTACACAGATTTATGAGCTGTGGTAGTAGTTTGGCAGGAATATCAAGGTTTAGGAGGAACATATTGGAAAATTGGAGACTGTTCATGGAGAGAGGTGCATGCATAGAATTTTCTGAATTTTTGCAAAATATGAAGATATTTGTGTCCCAAGTAAATGCTCATTAGACTGTTTCATTATCAGAGGAAGATTTTATAGTCAAGTGGATAAGATAACAGGTTCTGTTAATACCAGTCAGCCTTTTCCCAAGCTGCTCCTGTCATTATCCAAAGTTTCAGGAACAAAGTTCTGATTCAAAAGGAGGTTAGGCTTGGGCTTCACATCATGGACGTCCACTCACCAAGGCTGACCTGGGTATAAACACCGCTGGGTGTTAATTTGACAGCAGCAGAGACAAACATTTCCTGACATGTCACCATAACCCAAGTGTCACTCTGGTAACTGATGACAAGTTGATTACATTAGACCACTTTTATCATGAAAGGGGCAGCATTTTGTTTTTACTGGAAAAGACAATGTTTCTGCCATGTCTATCTTCTGTGTGCCTTATTGAATGCCATATCTATTATCATGGTATTCTACAAGCATTGTTTTGCTCAAGGAAATAACTTTATATTATGTATAATGTGGTCAGTGGGTCCATGATCATGGGATTCCCTGATTTTACCATGTAACCAAACATGCTGAATCAGCTAGATTGATAGAGCCATGGAATGGCCTATTGAAGGCTCAATTACTGTGTCAGCAAGGGAGCAGTGCTTTGTTGAGCTGGATAAATTTTCTTCAATGGACTATATTCTCTCTAGATCATTGTCCTCTCTAGGGTGCTATTTATCCCATTGCCAGGATTCATGGACCCAGGATCACAAGGTAGAAATGGGAATGGCACCAATCACTATTACTTACATGATCAACTAGCAATATTTTTGCTTCTTAACCCAGAAACTTTAAGCACTGCTGGCTTAGCCGTCTCCAAAGGGAAGAGGGCTTCCATCAGAAGACACACAAATGATTTCATTGAACTGGAACATAAATCTGAAGGCTTGTCATTTTGGTCTCCTCATGCTTCTGAATCAATGGGCAAAAAGGGAGTCACAGTACTAATGGGGAAATTGATCCTGATTACCAAGGGAAAATTGGACATCTAATAGCAGTAAGGAAGAGTATGCATGGAATGTAAGAGATTCACTAGTGTATCTCTGAGTACTACTATGCCCTCTGATTAAGTCAATTGAAAAATAAAACAACCCAAACCAGCCTTGATTACTAATGGTCTAAGTTCTACAGGAATGAAGGTTTGAGTCACTCCACCAAGGAAAATACCATGAGGTGCTTACTGAGGGTAAAGGGAATATGGAATGGGTAGTGGATGTAAGTATTCATAAATACAAGCTATGATTATGTTACCTGTTACAGAAACAAGGACTGTAATTGTTGAGTATCTTCCCTTATATTGTTATGAATTCATTTATATATTGCATCTGTGCTTCCTTGCTCATGTATATCTCTCTTCCATTGACTTTTAACTTCTTCCTTTATGGCCTTCTGCAGCCTGTGTTTTCCAATGTGTTCTCTTCATAAAGTCCTCAGTAATATTAAGACCCACCCTCATTCATGTGGGCCACAATTTAAATGAAAATAATATATTCAAAGTGTTTGCACCTGCAGATATGGGGTCTATAATAAGGAAAAAGAATAAATTGAGGTCCATAATTTAATTTACCACATTCTATCTTCTGGTATACAAAAAGACATGGATTTCTCCCATGCAGAATATATCCATGCATCCCAACATCTGGAAATCCTTGAGTCATGTCAGTAACAATTCAAAGTCCAAATACTCATAAAAATCAATTGCGGGTACGGCCCATATTAGGGCAAAATGTCTCTATTGTCTGTAGAACTGTGAAACCTGGAAAACAACTTATCTGAATCCAAAATACAACAGTGGGACAGTCTTAGGATAGACATCCTGATTCCAGAAGAGAGAAATTGAAAAGAAAAAGATATCTAGTTTCCCAAACAAGTTTGAAATCTAGCCTTGAAATTAAATTTCAAGGTGCAAGATTCATCTGTGGATCAATGCTTTGTCTTCCTGTTCTGCTCAAATAAAAGCCACCCCTTTCCAAGAATCTGGACAGTGGTCCTGCTCTCTGCAAACAATATGAACTATGTCCCACACTCTCCAAGCATTGGAATAGTGGGCAGACTCTCTGAAGAACACACCTTCTTGCAGAGGTGTAGCAGCTCAAGTCTTCCTGAATGAAGGGAGAGAAGACCCATCCCCTCCAAGTCATTGGTCAAAAATCCTGCCCAACCCAAAGGCTTGACATGAGGAAATGTCATCAGTTTTGTTAACTTACAACTTCTAAAAACAACAACAACAACAACAACAACAAAGTAAAAAAAAAGTAATTTTGAATAAATTAACACGAGTTATGATTAAAATCATTTCACTTCTCCAGACTTCATTTTGCTTTTCTATACAATGAAGACTTTTTACCAGATCTGTTGTTTCCAGCCTGGCTGCCAAACAGGAGCCTCTAGAACATTGGGCAAGAAATTTTCTGCAGGCTTTTCTTTGTCTACCAATGTTAAATTTCTCCTTTTGCATCCAAGGTATATGTGTGCATGCATGTGTATGTGTGTATTACTATTTCATCTGAGTAAATAAGTATTAATAATCAGAACTCACAAATTTACATCATTTATGAAGACCTCAAGAGGTTTATAATTTTACTTTCTGCTTCTCTACATGGCTATGGCATTTCTGTATGCTATAAATCATTTTGTATAATAGTACTTTGAATAAGCTCAAAATGCATTCCAAGCACTGCATTTCACAATTTAAATAGAATAGATATATAATGAATTTGGATGACTATAAACACGTGCTAGATTATGTGAGATATACTCTTGTGGGTCACCATATATATTGATTTGTTACAATATACAATGGCTTATGCTTCCAGGATGAGGATACTTGGCTTTGGAGAAATTAGGAACTAATCCATGTCAGAACTATGATCTAAGATTTTTTATGATCTAAGATTATGTTTCATATTTTAGAATATGAGAGTCTGAATATAGACTTGAAAATCACTACTATAGCAGTAATCAGAAAAGAAAATTAAGATCCACAACATGCAACATTGATATGGAAGCTGGCCACTAAATACAGTAAATATCTTTGGGACTCAAACCACAATCCTGGTAACAATTCACCCAGTAGCAAGGATTAATGCATAAGTGACAGCTTTCTTAATTTTTTTTCCACTTCCAACTTGGGACCAATTGAATAAAGCCAAATGTCCTCTCCGAAGCAATCTCTTAGGATTCCCAATTCTAGTTAACTTCCCCTCAACCTCCCCATGCTAACAGCTTCCAATCAAGACCTACCTGAAGTCTTCCTTTTTTTTTTCTTTTACAACTGTACAACTTTCCCATTTCCCTGCTTGACTGTAAGTCTCTGCCAAACTCAAGTGATGGTGATTGTTTCCCATTCTATAAATTCTGAGTAAATAGCCTTTGTTCACATTTGGGCATTCTTCATTTATTTCCATAGTTATATTTTGACACTACACTGTGAAATTGTCTGCATTGTCCAATTTTGAGGACCTCAGTCTTCCACTAGTTGCACTACTCAGACAGGTCTCTTGTGCAGTTATAATAAGTAGCACCTTGTTTCAAAGACTCTAAGAGTGATGATTTTGAGATTTTCACCAAACCAGTATCTTTTTGGAAATACTTTGCTGTGTGTAACTAAAGTAATTGGATAAGATTCTCGTTCTATCATGATTTTGTCCTTAGAGATTGTCTTTGATCCAAAGACATCATTCTCTGGTCTTCCACCTGCTGGAGACATAGATTGTCAGAATTTAATTTGGCAGTGTACATGCTTCAGGTTGGGGCCCTGAGACAAGAGATGAATAGGCAATACATTTTGACAGAATGTTGCTGGCTATCCCTGGATCTCCTATATTTAAATCCTCCCCTTCTCCTGAAAAAAGTCCTGTTTCTCACATGTGTTCTTCCTGCAGTCATATGTTTCAAACATCTTTCTAAACAGCATAACTTCATTCAGGATAATTTGGACTTTTGGTGGCCACTTTTGAGAACATTTGACTTAAAGAAAATTGTTTATTTGGGAGTAACCTCAGCAAAGAAAGGGAATAAGATTTCTCAGGCCCAAAGGACAGCATTTTTTATTGGTATGTGTGATGGTTAGGCTAATGTGTTACCTTGGCCAGGTAATTGTGTCCAGGTGTTTAGTCCAGCAAGCACTGGTCTAATTGTAATACAAGAACATTTATGGACTTTAGTCACCAGTGGATGGCTGATTAAATCTGCATCAATCAAGAAGATTGCTGTCAGCAATGGGTGATTCTTTTATCCAATCAGTTGAATACCTTAAAAGGGGAAGTGATTTCAACATTTAGACAGAATTTCCCAGCTCATCTTTGGAGCCAACTTCTCCTGAAAACCCATCAAGGACCTTCATTGGACTGTCATAGGAGCCCTTGGTATGCAGCCTGCCTGCAGAACTTTGACTTGTGCATCCTGAAAATAACGTGAGAGACTCTTTCCCTAGAGAACCCTGACTAATACAGTATGCAAAGGCTTCCAAATGAAATTCTGAATAAAAGTTGCTTCATTAAAGATTTATTTAACAATGTTAATAAGAAATTTGAAAACTTAAGTAATGACTAGAATCGTTATCCTAGTAAATCATACCCCTTCTTGTCTTGCAGTTACTTTCCAATTTCCAGATCTCTCTCTTCCCTCTTATTCTTCTGCTGTCTCTGCTTCTACAACTCTGTCAACTCCTCCCTTCTTCTTTTCTCCTTGTCTAGACCTCTTATCTTTTCCCAAATTCTCTCCACAAAACCAACAATGCCAGGTGCGTCTGAAGTCACATCATTCCCACAAGACAGGTATGCTGACAACTCTAGAATTTAAACTCTGGACCCAAACTAAATTAAGAGCTATGATATAAAGATTTCTCTAAACCAAATAAGACAAGCAAATACTCATATATGAGTTTATAATTCTTTTGTGTGCATATGATTCAGTGTTAACTGACCTATTTCATCTCGAACACATGTTGATTGGAATCTTAGATTCTATATCTTGGACAGTAAAACTGATTGAACTGAACCAGAAAATGTCCTCTTTCAATATTAAATGTGATTGTCAAAAAATGACCAACAAATTAGGGCAAAACCTCCTCAAAGCTATAACTAAAATATCTTCAATAAAAATTGATTGAACAGAACAAAACTCAATCATGGAAATGGCAAAAAACTTAGAAGATATTTGTGATAAATTATAAAATACCTTCTGACAACAGTAAGGAATTAAGAAGGTTATAATATAACAGCAGCACTTTCATTTCATTTTACCAAAGAATTAAAAAATGTGATTTGAGACCTAATTCATTAATAAAAATCAGAATGGGAAATAACCACCTTATCTGAATTAAAATGCCTGACAAAACATTTTAAAAGGGCTATAGAATAAAACCAAGTCAAGAAGCATGTTGTCTGAAGTTCAAACAGCTAAGTGGCCCATCTGCATGACAGAGGAATCCAGGAGAACCAGCAGACAGTCTCCAGGAAGAAAGCAGCACCTGGATGATGTCTTGATTTAGACATGTTTATGACTTCAAAATTCATGTGCTGGGGGAAATGGATGTGGCTCAAGCAATTGGGCTCCCGTTTACCATAAAAGGTCCAGGGTTCAATTCCTGGGGCCTCCTCGGGAAAGGCAAGCTGGCCTACAAAGAATGCTGGCCCATGCAGGATTGCTGGCCTGTTCAAGAGAGCTGACCTGCACAGAGAGCTGGTGTAGAAAGATGATGCAACAAAAAGAGACAGAGGAGAGACAACAAGAGACACAGCAGACCAAAGAGCTAAGGTGGCACAAGAGATTGAGGACCTCTTTCTCACTCTGGAAGGTCCCAGGATTGGTTCTCCGTGTCTCCTAAAGAGAAGACAAACACAGAAGAACAGAGAGCAGACAGTAAGTACAAAACAATGGGGGGTGGGGTGGCTGGGCAATAAATAAATAAATAAATAAATCTAAAATAAATAAAATAATAAAATAACGTGCTGGGAAGATAATGGCATAGGGAGCTCCAGGATTCTGTCCTTGCACCAAGACAGCCATTAACAGGCAGCAGCTCTTAAAGCAAATGATTTTATTCTAGAGGCCAGAAGAACACTAAACAGAATCCAGGGAAGAGTAGAAGCAAGAGGATGATGAACTACACAGAAGAAGAGTGAGTTGCTCTTTCTGCTAGGTGGTGGGCCTTGCCCATCCTTCACTCTCACAGCAGGATTCTTTGGGGTCCATACTCTGGCTAGTTTGTGGGTGATAGAAAGATACATAAAAACTTCCTAACCAAGAACTGAGATACAGCAGATTGTTTTTCACAGCTTTTGATAAGTAAATTCGCATCAATGGGTCCCAGCTCTGAGCTATTATTTCAAAACACCTCAGGCAAAGGTGGCAACAGAAATCGTTTCAAGCCCAACATGGAGAGGGGCTGATGCTGTGGAGATTTAAAGATGCAGTTCCTCCATAGGCCTGTGGGGGACAGTAATGTGAAGGACTGTATTTGCTGTGCAACCTAGTAAAACAAAACTTTTGGAAGCCTTCAAAGAGGTATTTGGTGTTTCCTGATCTTCCCTCAGGCATTTTAGAGCCAGTCTGCATCCCCTTCGTGGGACCTAGGCCCTGTTTTGGATGGAAACCGTTAACTTGGAAAAGAATTCTCTGGTGTGACCCTCTTCACAGGATGTGCTCTCTGGTAAAAGTAGCTAGAGACAATGAAAGGAATGTAAAAAACTTTAGATGCAAAACAAACAAGCAAACAAACAAACAAGAACAGAATGATCAAGATTCCTGGAGAAGGAACAGAGGAAAGAAGGATTCTCTTGGAAGTGAAACAATTGAACTAAAAGTTCAATATTAGAAATTGTACAGTATATCCAGGTCAAGAAACAAATGAAGACCTGAAAAAATCTCATTAGATAAATATTAGCTAGTCTAAAGTTCTAGAATAAAGCAGACTAAGGATCAAAGATGATCCTTAATACAAAGAAAATCAACAATAAAACCTTAGGCTAAAGAAAGAAACTGACATTCAGAGTAAACAATTTAATATAATCTGAAGTCTAGACATCAGCAAAATAATGATAAACCATGCTAAGGAACAAGAAATGAAACAAAGGAACAAATTAAAACCAGAGATGATACAGAGTTTGGAATAACTAATCAAATATATTCAAACAAATTGCCTAAATCAAATCAAGGAGATGAAAGGAAATATGGCTAAAATGATAATGGATATTAAAAAGACAATGAGTGAGCATAAATAAATATTTGAACTTATAAAAAGAAACATAAAAGAAAATTATTGAGATGAAAAGTATAATAAAGAGATTAAAACACAATAGAGTCATATAAAGGAGATTTGAACAGGCAGAAGACAGAATCAGTGAGCTGGAAGATTGGAAAATGAAATTTTACAGACAGAAGAACATATAGAGAAAAGAGTTGAAGACATTGAGCAGGATCTCAGGGATTTGAATGAAAGCATGAAGTGCACAAACATATGCATCATGGCTGAAAAAGATAAAGAAAAGGGGAAAGGGGCAGAAAGAATATTTTAGGAAATAATGGCTGAAAATATCCCACCTCTTATGGAAGACATCAGTACACATGCGTAAGAAGCATAACATACTCCAACCAGAATAAATCCTAATAGAACTTATCTTTGAAAGCAATAAGAAAAAAAGCAATTCATCACATTCAAGGGATCCACAATAAGAGTAGGTGCCAATTTCTCATCAGAAATCAATGAAGGTGAGAAAACAGTGATATGATATATTTAAGGTGCTGTATTAGTCAGCCAAAGGGGAGCTGATGCAAAATACCAGAAATTTCTTGGTTTTTATAAGGAGTATTTATTTGGGCTAGAAGTTGCAAAGAGTCACAAGGCCCTAAAGGGTCCAAATCAGGGTACCATAAGAGATCCTTTCTTACCCAGAGTCTGTTGCCATGTGTGATGGAAGATGGTGGGCAATGTCCTTGAGGGTTCAATCTTCCTCCTCCTCCCAAGACTCCATGGTCCCAGCTTCTTCCAAATTCAATCACAGGCTGGAACAAGTCTTGTCCTTCTCCTGGGGCTGATTTCCCTCCGGGCTCCACTGCACTGCACTTTCCTCAAGGCCAGCTTTAAACTGTCAGGCAAACAGCTCATCCCTCTTCCTGGGGCCTCTGCCTTGTCTAATGGAGCCTTCTCTCTTTCCTCACGTATCTGCTTCTCTGTGTATTTACTTCCTGGGGTGCAGGATCAAAACTCCATCAAAATTCTCACTTTCTCTTCTGCCATGTCATTTTCTCTGTGAGTCCCCACCTACCAAGGAGGCGGCAACTCAACATCCTATTGACATGGACCAATCAAAGCCTTAAACATTATTTAATCAAGTAAAAGTGAAACCTCTGAATCCAATCCAATCTTATATATCCAGTGGAACAGACCAGTTCACAAACATAATCCAATATCTATTTTTGGAATTCATAAACTATATAAAAATTCTATAGGTACTGAAAGAGAAAAACTGCCAAAATATCCTTCTCTGGCAAAAGAGTCCTTCAAAAATGAGGGAGAGTTTAAAATATTCCCAGAAAAACAGAAACTAAGTGAGTTTGTCAACGAGAGACCTGACTTCCAAGAAATACTAAGGGAAGTTCTGTGTAGACTGAAAGGAAAAGATAGGAGAGAGTGCCTTGCAGGATGGTGAGGAAATGAAGATTATCAGTAAGGGTAATTAAGGGTAGAAAGAGAGACAAAAATATATGACACATAAAATAAAAGGTAAAATGGCTTACATACTGCCGTTAGAGTAATAACATTGAATATTTATTGATTAAAATCCTCAATCAATATACACAGAATGGCAGACTAGGTAAAAAAGAGCATGGTCCAACTGTATGCTATTTACAAGAGACTAACCTTAGATCCAAAGACATAAATAGGTTGAAAGGGAAAATTTGGAAAAATATATTCCATGCAAAAAGTAACCAAAAAAGAACTGGTGTAGCCATACTATTATCAGACAAAACAGACTTTAAATGCAAAACTGTTATAAGAGGTAAAGAAGGATACTGTATATTAATAAGAGGAGCAATCCACCATGAAGAAATGACTATAATAAATATTTGTACACTTAGCTATGATGCCCAATACATGTCTGGCATGGCAAAAATTGGCAAAACTGTAAAAAGAAATAGATATCTCTACAATAATAGTTGGAGACTTCAAATCACCACTCTCATTACTATATAGAACATCTAGATAGAAAACAATAAGGAAACAGAGAACTTGAATAACATGATAAATGAACCAAATAACAGAGTGATAGAGATCATCAGGGTATATACTCTTCTCTAGTGTTCACTGGGATAGACCACATATTGGGTCACAAAACAAGTCCTGGTAAATTTATAAAGATTAGAATTTTAAAAAGCATTTTCCCTGAAAATAATAGAATGAAGCTGGAAATCAATAACAGGCAGAGAATAAAAAATTTCATGAATACATAGAACTTAAGCAGCATACTCTTAATCAGTATGTTAAAGAAAAAAGTGTAAGGGAAATCAGTAAATATCTTGAGATGAATGAAAATTTATGAGAAGCAGGAAAGGCAGTGCTAAGAGGGAAATTTGTAGACCAGTATGATTATATTAAAAGAGGAGGAGGAGCTAAAATCAAAGATCTAAATGCACACCTAGAGGAATGATAAAAAGTAAAGGAAACTAACCCCAAAGCAAGCCGAAGGAAGGAAATAATTACTAGAGCAGAAATAAATGAAATCAAATTAAAAAAAAAGAGTTAACAAAACCAAAAGTTGGTTGAGATTATTAAAATTGACAAAACTCTTAGCTAGACTCACAAATAAAAGGGAAGAAGCACAAATAAAATCAGAAATGAGAGGGTGCACATTACTGCTGATCCCAGAGAAATAAAAAGGATCTTAAGAGGCTACTATGAACAAATGTATACCTACAAAGACATTTTAGATGAAATGGGCAGATTTCCAGTGAGACATGAAGAGCCTTCCCTGTCTCTAGAAGAAATAGAATCTTTCAACAGACCAATTAACAAGTAAAGAGATTGAATCAGTTATCAAAAACCTCCTGACAATGAAAAGGCCAGGACCAGATGGCTTCACAGTTAAATTCTACCAGTAATTCCAAGAAGAAATAATACCTATCCTTCTCAAATTATTTTTAAAAATTGAAGCCATTTGCTAATAGGAAAAACCCATTATCAAATTTATGTTGAAGTGTAAGGGGCCCCAAATAACAAAAAAATTACTTGAAAAAGAAGAATGAAGTTGGAGGACTCATACTTCCTGACTTTAAGTCACAAATTAGAAACCCATAGCTGTCTTAAGACATTTGGAACAAGCATATGACAACAGATAATAGCTTCAGCCCATGGCATTGGACCAAGACACTTATTTAATACCTTTTTTATCTGCTTATTTACAATAATTCATTGCATTTTCTGTAATCTCTTGCTGACATCCACCCATAATGGCTCATTTACTCTTTTCTTCACTCATTGTTATAATAGTTATGTCAGAACATACTTATCCTTATGATACTCTGAGATTACCCGAAACTCTTGCCACCATTCTTGATTTTACTCACTGCTGGATATGCAATCCATCACTAGACTCCCATAATAAGAATATCTGGACAATTCCAGTTTCATCAAATGAGACCACTAAAACCTACATGGATAACTGACCTTATACAAATGAACCTCTTTGCTAGCATCCCTCTTTTCCAGAACAAGAACCAATTATTATAATTTATTGATCAGATGCTATAAAATTCTAATTTTAAATTTAACAATTTCAATAGGACAATGGGCCCACTACTTGGTATCTGAGACAGACTAATAGAGATTCATATTTGTATCCTAGATAATTTGGGGCCTTGGTTCTGACCTTGTGCTGTGAGCAACTTTTTTCCTTCTGGATCTCCATGTGCTCCTACTGGATAGTATTTCCGCTGTGACTGGATTGCTTATTCCTGTTTGTCTCAGACTAACACTTTATGCACTTTAGGAATAGTATTCTGAGTCTCCTCTATACTTCTGTCTTAAAAAAAATAAAATAAAACAAACTGCAGTTCTTTAATTCACTGAGACTAGGAATACCAAATCAGGTGTGAACCAGAAATGAGGACACATGATTATTGAGGCCTACTACATGGGGGAATTGCTGGTCCATTGTTTATTCTAACAATCAGAGCAGTGTTCCCATTGGTGGCAATCATCAATCATAACAATAGAAAAGACTGTAAGAAACCTACCACTAACTTTGGCTGAAATAAGTAATGATAACTTCTCTGCAATAGATGGAATGCATAGGAGTCTCAATACGTTGAAACAAATAGTGATGCACAGTCACATTGACCTAGATTTCTTGTTGGCCTGGCTTCGTGGTGCCATTGCTAATATTTTTTGTTTGATTTGTATTAATGGAGCAGTTAAAGTGGAACTTGCTAAGTATTCCCTTAAAGAAAGTTTAATTTGCCTGTCTAAGGTTTTCAGCATGTCCTATGGGAGTGTTCTTTTGGCCTGGTTTGGGACAATTGATCTTCCAGGTTCTGAAGCATCTTACAAGGATTATCAATTATTCTTGTGTCTATCATAGTAGTCATGATGCTGCTTTGTTGAATTTTATTCAAAGTCATAAATGTTTCTATGATGTTGTTCTTTCATCAGATTATCACTAAGAAGATACAACAACAAAACATTTAAGAGATTTTGCAATCTCTGAGTAGTGAAGATCTGGACTCTAGCTTTCTCTGAATTGATCTACCTCTCTCTATCAAGAGAATGACCAAAATGGAGAATGAGAGGCTCTATATGCAAATAGGCAATGACCAGGAAACTCTGATCCACTGTCAGCAGCAATCAGATCAGTAAACTCTGGTGTACAACCTGCAACAATCAGATCTGGAGCTGGGCACTATCAATAGCTAATATCCCAGGAAGTCAAGCCATAATCCTTATAACAATTGACCCAACATAGACAGGTGTTGGAGAAGATGCTGAGAGACAGAGCATAAAGGGTTAAGCATTCAACAAGCATGCTTGCTGGCAGAGACACGTTAGTAAATGTCTCCAAGGTCTGCAGACGTCAATAGGAGGAAGCAGAGCGGGATGAACCCACCATTAAGAAGTTACTGTATAAATTCCTAAGAAAAGCTATCTTTTAATACAGGAACAGGTAGTGCTTTCACGCACCAAGCTGAGATATTAGATAGACTAAGGCATTTAGGACTAGAAACAATGTTTATACTTCTGCCCCTTGGTAGACTGCCAGAGAAGGCAGTGTGCTTGTTGTAGTAAGAGAAACATAGTGGGAGAGCAAGGTTAGGGGGGAAGAATTTATGCATTGTTTTTAAGCTAAATAAAAGAAAGGGTCACAGCGAGCTCTGGGCTGCTGTTTTTTGCCTGAATGAGCTGCAGCCCTCTTCTTCATATGCATCAACTTGTCTGACTCTTCTTTTGCACCACACCCTGACAACAACAGTCAGGGCTTAATAACTGACAGCTTTCCTAAATTTTGACCCTACTTCCAAATTGTCACCAACTGGAATAAGCCAAATATGCTCCCATAACCAATTAACGAGGATATCCTGCTTGTAATAAGACAGCCTCCAGCCTCCCATACAAGCAGCCTCCAATCAGAGCATACCTCAAGTCTTTTCTTTATTCCACTATAAATATTTCCATTCCCCTGCCTGCCTATCAGTCTGTGTCAAATGCAAGTGATGGTGGCTGAGTCCCTTGCTATAGTAAGTTCTGAATCTATAGCTTTTTTTTCACATTTGTGTGCTCTACATTAATTTCCACATTTTAAAAATGTCCTTCAACATTTGCTCCCCTGGAAAAAATACCACTGCTCTTCCACATATTTCTTTTCCAGTTTTATAACACATATTTTTATAAGGCATCATTTTAAATCAGGATCAAAGAACATTATTCTTTCATAAATGTCAGCATGTAGTGCATTATTCCAGAATCATTTACTCTTTGTTATTGAGTAAATCTTTACATTATTGTTTTAAACCAGGAAATATTTGAAGTGCATACTCATGAGGATATCTCCTATGGATTTCAACAGCAGAATAACTGCATATAAACAATCTAAATTAACCATATTTATACTGTACCTAAATTGCTGTTGCTATTTTGCAGGTAAGGGGAAATTTCAAATCATTCTAACAATATTTTGGGAGATAGAATGCAAAATATAAAGTTTGACACTACTATGAAATCCCTAGTACTAAATATTTTAGTTTCTGCCTATTGCATATGTGAATATAATGACTACATCATTTTTTTTTCTTTTTTCTATCTGGTTGCTTCATCATCTTTTTGGTGCATTGCTTGGCCACACCTCTCCGTGCAGGTCTGGGATGCCTTTTTTATTTTTTTACCATGAGGTCCTGGAGATCAAACTGGGTCTTCTATGTGGTAAATGGGAGCTCAGTTGCTTTAGCCAGAGCCACTTCCCTCCATCAACTTTTGACCTATGTAGTGTTCTACTAAGAAGTAGAAACCCATAACAAAGGAAATATATATTAATGAAACTTAGAAATATTTTTAAAAAATTTTACTCTTTGGGGGATAGGAAGAGGTGGAAGGCAATTAGAAAACCTACATTTTTAGCCCTTTTAATGATGACAAGATTCATGGGATTTTATTGGGATAGAATAATGTTTGATTGCATATTGCCAATCACAAAAAAATATATAGTACATTTAGTAAAAGGAACTCATGGTTCAGGCTCTGGTCACATTCTTTTTCACTGTTTTGGTTGAAATTAACTTGAGAGTCAATATTTACTAATTTTTAAAAATAAATACATTCAATGATAGAAAGTCAATGGTGTCTCCATTAACAATCAAAATTGAAATATTTAAAGAAAATTCTATATATTTTTTTACTTCATATATTTAATTTTCTATTTGTACATTATTGTGTCTTCCTAGTTATTCACACATATTGCTATTTTAAAGACTAAACTTTGAAGAGAAAATCTGTGAGTATGCACAGGATTTGTCATTGAGCTAAGCCATAAATGCATACTGTTAGATTGAAACTTCTATAATATTTATATTGTAATATTGTGAACTCAGATATATTATTGGGCTGATGGCAAGAATTGCATGATGAGTGATAATATTCCTATGATTCCTAATCAAATATAAAAAAATAATTGATTTTATCATATTCATCAATGTTTGTATTTTATTTCTTTCAATTTTGCTTTTACCTCTACTACATAAACATATCCATCTCAAATTCCTCTCAGTTTATATTCACGTCAATCCTTCCTCCAATGGCACATATAAAATTAGAAAATAAAGTGTTTGTGGGGTTTCCCAATGAAGTCATTGATTTAGTTTATTAATTGTATGAAAGGTTTGAAAACACTTTATAATGTTACAGCCAATCAAATATTCAGTTCTTTAGTCTAGGTGTTTTGGGGTCAGTAATTTCTTTTGTCTTAACATGTAATTTCTAATATATAGACTTCAACCTATATTCTCCTTTCTCTGACAACTCATTTGAGCATTTATCTTTTTATATGCCTTTATTCTTTCCACTAATTTCATGAAAATATTTTCTCCTGATATTGGCAATTCTAGGGAATGTTGAACTTATCTTTCCCAGACTCTCAGAATTGGACTTTCTTCTCCTTCATCACTATTCCTTCAAATGACTTGTTCTTTTTCTTATTGATTCCTTGCCCATATAGTAAAATTGGAGATTCATTTATATTACAAATTTAAATAATTTACAAAATATTATTTCCACCAGATGATAAAACCCAAGACTGAGTTAAATTTCCTTTGTGGTAAACATATAAAAATTTTTAAGTGTGTTTTAGTTTGCTAAAGGTTGCCAAGAAATACAGAAAAAAATGGCTGTATTTTGGCTTTTACAATTAGGGTTTATAACTTATAAACCCCATGAAAATGTCAAATCAAAGCATCATCAGAGATAACTTTTCTCCCAGCTGCAGCTGTGGGTGATAAGGCACTCCTCTATCCTCCTTTCTCCCAAATCCTGGCTTCTTCTCTGTCTCTGCAGCTTTGTTCTGTGTCTGGGCCTTTTATTCTTCCATTCATAAAGGAATCCAGTAAGAGGGTTAAGATCACAAAAGCCTCAAGCCAACACATTCACACCCTCTAGACTCCCAAAATACATATTCTTTCCATTTGCAAAATGCATTCATTCCATCACAATATTTTTTTAAAATCTTAGATCATTTCAGTAACAGTATTAAGTACAAATTCTCATCAAAATCAGTTATTGGCATGCCCTGGGTCAAAATTCTGCTCAGGCTGTGGACCTATAAAACTTAGAAAACCAACAATCTCTTTTCAATAGATGAGGTAGTCACAGGATAAACATTCCCATTGCCGTAGGGAGAAATTCGGAGGAAAACAGGGGTTATGGCTCCCAAACTGTTCCAGAAACCTCAGGACATACTCCATTAGATTTCAAAGTCTGAGAGTCATCTACGGAATACCATCTTCCAATCCTGACTTGCACTGAAATGACTGGCTGGTCCATGTTCAGGTAATTTCTCACATTGGTCACTATTTTCTAGAGACTCATTTTTTGGAAACTCAGAATTTTTCAAACCAACAATGTCTTGTCTCTTTCTGCCTAGGAGTTTGGTCTCAACTTATCCCTTTCCTCTCATATTTTGCT
>JAQZBX010050737.1:0-19445 GCA_029593785.1 Cabassous unicinctus | reverse complement strand
GGGAGCTGGGAGGGCGCTGGGGGGGCTCTCAGGCATGGAGGGGAAGAGCTGGACTCAGCTCAGCCGCCGCCCAGAGGCTCAGGGTGGGCACGTGGTGAGGGGGAGGCGGCGCACACCAGCTCCCCTGGCTCTGCGGCCCCCGGACGGCCCCTGCCAGGAAACTGGCGGCCCTGCCAGCCCAGAGGAGGCCCCGTGTCTGAGCTCAGGGCTCTGCAAACTTGGATCAGCTTTAAAAACCATACATCCTCCTCCTTCCACAAATCTGCAAAAGGAATAATGAAGAGATTACTTGCATCACCCATGAATCTGCAGGAGTTGGATCCCAGTTTTCCAACTCCAGCGCCTCCATCCCTCCCCAGCACAGCAGGCCAGCAGCACCTGACAGAAATACAGTCCTCCGGGGCCACTTCAGACCCACTGAACCAGGAGCCACCTTTAAAGAGGGTTCCCAGAAGATTCTTACGCACAGTGGGATCTGAAAAGCACTGCCTTACAACACACTGCTTCGACTCTACCAATCCAGCAAAGCACACTCTTGAGACAAGCTTCCTGGGTTCAACGCTCAGCTCCTCACTCGTTAGCTGCATGACCCTGGGCACCTAAACTCTGTCCCAGTTGCCACCATGAAAATGATCACAAAGTCTACCTCCTGGGGTTCTTAGGAAGGTTAAAGGAATGTTCAGAAATGCTTAGCATGACATGCAGTGTAAAGCACACACTGTGTCAGTTTTAGCAGTCACTATTTTACTATTGTTTTTATTTACGACCATCTGAGGAGAAAAGCAGCAGGAAAGTAAACTGTCAACTATAAACCTCTGCACCTATTTGCCTCTCCTTAGGAATATGGAATTTTGAGGGGTTTAAGACTTGATAGAGTGACTCCCTGTGACTTCAGAGAATAACGGAAACTTCCAGGCTTAATTGTTTTTTTAAATGGCTATTTGCTCCTTTACCCCATTTTCTGCTTAAATGGACTATCTATCACAACTCTCACAGAGCCCTGGACTACCCAGTGATTAAACACGCACTGGGTATCCACAAAGCCTCCATCCCGCCCAGCCTAAATCAGGAAAGTACAGCTGCAGGAATCTACTGTAATCCCACAATCAGAAAATCTAGGAAGAACCTGTTTTAACTGTCGCACAGAGTCGAGTTTAAGGTTATTTCAAAATGTAAACTCTTTCTTCCAATTTTTATGCTTCTTTTTTTTTTGCCTAATTACACTAGTGAGGTAAAATTTTGCTAACTAAAGGTAAAATTTATTTGGAATCACGTGTGCCACGGGCACGTGGGCAGCCTCGTGTGGACTTCGTGCCACTGCAAACTACTTGCAATTTCACCAATGTATCATACTCTCTCCACTCTGTGCATTTCTATATGCTGCACAGTTAGCTTAAAAAACTCCTTTCTCAATTTTAATCAGTACCAATACCACCAGGAATGCACCTGTGGTTGAACGAGGTCACTACTCGTTGCAGTGAGGGGGAACACACCATGGGGTCCATGAGGTCTCTGAGTAAGAGGATGTTAGAAAAGACCTACTGTAGGGTGTGGGCTAGATGAGGTCATTGTCGGTGGGGTTTAGGGGAGAAGGGCTTTGCTCTGGATTGGGTGCTGTCAGGACGTGGGAGCAATTCTACGATTGGGATCCCAATAAGCCTTATCAATAAGGCGGAAGGAATGAAGAGAGGCTGAACCTATAATTTGTGAAGTGGCAGGAATTCCATCATCCAGGGCAGAGGGATGAGCGGCCCCCTCTGAGGCTGAACAGCACTCGTGCCCCTGTCTACTCTGCTATGACCACAGGGTGCTCTTGACGTCGACTTGACCCACCTGGACCAGCATTCCCCGGTGCCGATGAGCTGCGAAACCCTTGTATGCTCAGGGGAGAACGCCAAGACCAGCTGTGAGTGCCAGGTACGTTCCTGGTGCCAGGGGCTCGGTTTATCACCAGGAAAGCTCTTCAACTCCTCAGCACCCAGAATTCCCTCGAGTCAGGCACCTGTCTTCAGCTCTCCCATTGCATGAGATGTGCCACTTCCAGAGATCCTGCCGAGCCAGGCTGTCAATGTCTGTTTATGTCAGTCCCCTACCGGACGGGGAGCTCTTGCTGGCAGGACATTTTCTCTGCGTTTTCTGGGTATCTGTTTCCCCTTGAACACACACTCACACACTCTGCTTTCCACCCAGAAGGCTGCCCTATATGGTGTCTAGCAATGTTCTCCCATATTCTCGGGCTTCCAATTTGATTTCAGTGGGGAGTCCTGACAGAGCATGAGAGGGCAGGGGGAAAGGGCAGCCAGGGTGGAATTCTCCTGGCCCTCTCACCACGAGGTTGACTTACTCCTTGCTCCTCTGGAGGGGACATTTGGGCTCTGTCCTCCCCTCTCCCTTCAGGCCTTACACCCTGCAGCCCCCACCTGCTTGTAGCTGAACCCTCCTCCAGTTACCCCAGCTCTCCTTAGGGAGCGTGACCCCTACGCTGCCTCTCCATCCTGTCAGGTGCCTCCTCTGTCTGGACCCGATCCTAGCTGCTGAGAACATAGCAGTGGGAAAAGAGCCTGACCCCATGGCTTTCTACTCGGGACCTCCCCAGGGCCTGGGCTCCTCAGAACGGATGGCCATGTTTGTTCTTTGTCTGACATCTTTTTCTTTTATTCTGTCTTGAGTGCTTGGGTGGGAAATAGCGGGTTCCGTACGGCAGATCCTCCTGGAAGGAAGGCAGGGAAGGGACTAAGGCACAGGCGGAAAATACCCCTGGAGACTGGCCGAGGGGAACCCAGAGAAGAGTGCCATGAACTGAAACAAAAGCTAGTCATTGTTTCTATGGAAATCCACTTATTAGCTAACAAACTCAAAGACGGAAAATATTCCACCTGAGTGAGATTTTTAAGATGGACACAGAAGATCAAATGACAACACAACTCCCACCATCTCCTCAAGAATTGCCCACATACAAAGGTCTTAGGTGGTATTTTCCAAATTGCATTTTGTAGAAAATAGTCCCATTTTCTCTGATAGGAGGGAGCTGGATCAAGCTAAATGTGTTATTAGTAACACATATCACTTAAAATCTAAATTTGAGTGCCTTTCAAAACCTCCTATCCACATCTGTCTACAATTGCAACAAATTAATAGGCACACCTAGAGACCAGAAGAGGATATCATGATTTTTCTCCCATTTATCTTTCAAAATAAAGTCAATTTGCTGCAAGCGAGCAGAGTCCACATTTAGAAGCATCTGAGAAAGGCTGTTGGAGGCTGGTAGGTATCAGCCCTCCAATGGTTTCATCATATCCTGATGCCAGCAGAGGCGGCCCCCGGCCCTTCCCCAGCTGCTCCCTGTTAAAACGAACTTCACACATGGAGGGGCTGGCTAGCAGGGCAATAATGGCCCACGTCTCGCCGCTCAACTTGGAGCCACTTAGGGTACGGATCAGACAGAAAGCTCATTGAGAAATTCCACTTAATATTGATTCAAAAGCGGGGAGAGGCCTCTTTGAGAGTGATACTTTTTAAGTCCCTGTTTTATGCATGGTATTATAGACATGATACAAAATAGCTCCATTCTGTCCTCTAAAAACATCTGAAGGCAAGAAACTCTCAAAAAAGAACAACTTGGGATATTTGGAGATCTCAGATTCTCTTGCATATTTCATCTGAGAATAAGCATGCGAAGAGAACTCAAGTCTGTCTTTGAACCTTTTTATAGTACAAAAGTAAACTATTCTCTTGTTCTTTAAGTAGATGACATATCTTAAAATAGAAGTTGAGACATCTGTTGCCTCAGCGAACAGCCTAAAGCTACCTGCTTAAACTCCAATGCACTCCTTCTGCCCTGGCATGACGTTCTTCCGCTCTCCTCTTCCGTGTGTCTTCTACTTTGGGAGGCGTGATGCCCCAGGACAAGGCAGCTCTACTGAAACACAGGACCGGGTCCACCCTTCCCTCATAGGGCCACAGGCCTTACAGGCCTGCAGAAGGGACACGTGACCTGATGTCGTCACGTGGCTCTGAAAGCCACCATGTGTTTCATACGGATGAACTGCCAACCCCTACCTGGGAGATCAGTATTTGAGTTTCCCTCACTTTTTCCAGGTCCTTTGGGCTGCCTCAGTAAGCAGATAAGTGATCTGTGCCAATAAGCTGGAAGACCAAAAGTTATTCTGAGAGTTCTGTAAGTCACATGGGGGCATATTTTGAGTTACTCCTGGAAATACTTGGAGGAGGACTTAGAATGGGCCACATGCCCATGCTATTCATGTTAGGCTGCCAATAGCAGGTTTTTTTAAATGAATCTCAATTTTATTTAACTTTATTTCACTTCAGTTTCAGTAGCTGGTAATTTGGGTTTCTATGTTGACTTTTGCTTTTTACAGCTGAAACAGATAAAATAGATACTTCTGGCAACCACGGATGCCTGTGTCTCGGGGGCTTATAATTACACCACTCCAAGCACACTGTGATTACGGGGCTGCCCAGGACCTTGGGGCTATGTCGCCTCTGTATAACCGTCAGAACATAATTTGGTGGATTTGTTTGTGTGAACTTTGCTTCTCCATGCTATCCGGCTCCTGTCACAAGCATTAGCCCCTTGCAGGCCGGTTAAAAGTGTGTAATGGTTAAATACCAATTATATCACAATTTCAGTCTCATTAAATGGAGAACTAAGCTGAGGCTGGGTTAGGTGGGCAGAGCAGGACCCACGATGGAAGGAAACGGCATCATCGGCGTCACATATGGCGTAAAATCCTCCATGTTTGCCCAAGAGGTGCCATCTTTACAGTGAAAATCCTGTCTACTCTCAAGTTGTGAGGTGTCCTGCCATAGCTCGCTTTCTCTTTGTGTGAGGTCCGTGGAGTGGGTTTTAGAGCAGGGCCTCGGAAGCCAGGCTTCACCACACGCTAGCTGTGTGAGCCTGAGCAAGCTACTTCTGCCGACCAGGGCCCCGTTTTCCTGCCCGTAAAATGCAGATGCTAACAGTACCAACCACACAGGATCGCTGTGATGAGAACAGTGTGTGGACATAGCAAAGCTCAACAAATCCTAGCTAGTTGTATTATTCTCAAAATGCCTAAAATACCCTGGAAGATTTTTATATTTTTATGGTAATTCACTATTGCATCTGATTAGTAGGTTTTGCATAAATATTTGTATAATTAAACTGAGAGGAATGATTATGTTTTGTAAAAACACTCTGGCATAAAATGTGATGGGAATGAAAGGAAGTTAACTCTTGCATAAGTCAGATGCAAAGTCTCACAAGGTGAGATGTATTGGTAAGAATCACGAATGAGCTGTGCAGCACGTACCACCCCAGGTAACAAGCAGAAAAGAAGAGCAAACCATCCAAAAGGGAAACAAAGTCAGAAAGAATAATCAGCATCATTGAAAAACCAAACAGTGTACACTGGCTAAAACGACGAGGAAAGGAGAAAGGCGTCGCCCTCTAGGCAGGCAGGAAGTTTTGAGCTGAGAGGGAGGGAGGGAAGTGCGTCATAAGGGGTCTACAGGAAAAGCACAAGTGGCTTACAGCAAAGAGCGATCATCCTGAAGGGAAAAAAAAACAGGCTGTGGTGGCTGGAGACACCATAAGGCACTGTAGCAAACAGCTGAAAGGCACATGCGTTTTGGTTGGCATAAGGTGCCTTAAACCTGTAGCAGCCCTAAAGTGTAATTACCTGTAACCAAAATTGCACCATTCTCTAAATGGACATTCTCACAACAGAACACAGAAAAGGAAGGACAGTTTTTGGGTGTGAAGAAGTCAAAGAAGATGTCTTTTGGTTTGTTTTCTCTAGAATAGAACAAACTAGAGAACTGTCCTCAGGTCTAAATAGCTCCTGGATATTTTTTTCTTTTGATAACATGAAGATTGAATTCCAGGGACAATTCAATCTTCATGTGAAACCCAGCTGGGTGCTTAGTGAATGGTCAGTTGCCAACAATGGGTTTGCTCATTCAGCAAACATTCAGTGAGCCCTTACCAGGCTCCATCCCCAGAACTGGGTGCAGAACAGTCAACAGGAGAGCCAAATCCTTTTTTTAATGTAGTTTACATTCTACTGAAGGGTGCGAGCAATAAGCAAAGAAACAAGAAACTGTAGGCGGTATGAGGAAAACAAAGCAGGGTGGTGCGACAGAGAACGGCCAGGAGCTCTCTAGACTGGGTGGTCAGAGATGACCTCTCAGGAAGCTGAACATCTAAGCTGAGACCCAAATGTGGAGAAGGAGGTGCCCATGGTAAGATCCAGGGAAGAGCGTTTCAAGAAGAGCAGAAGCCGGCGCAAAGGGCTGGGCTGGGGATGAGCTCGCGCATTCCAAGATCTGGACGGAGGCAAGACACATGGAACGCGTGAGCAAGGGAAGGCTTGCTGGCCGGCTGGATAATGGTGCCACTTACTGAGCCAGGTGAGCCTGGGCAATATTTGAGGAGGATATCTGAAAAACCTTTTAGCCATCTAACTGGAGATGTTGTTGTTTACATGTGGAGATAACCTTGAGAGTCAACAGCTTATCTGCGGTCTGGAAGGCCACATGACTGGATAAGAGCATACAGGAAAGAGCATAGGCATGGATAAAAAGTAAGAGCAGCCTCACTTCAGCGACTCAGGGCTGGTGTCCAGTGAGCCTCAGCTTGGGCAGTTTCTTCCCATGATGAGTCAGGGCCAGCTTGTGAGACCAGCAGAATACTGTACCAGCAATGGCGTGGGCCTTTCAGGGCTTGGTCATAAAAGAAATTGCAGCCACCGCCTGGCTTTGTTTGCTCACTGGAGGGAAAGCTGCCGTGTAGAACCAGAGAGAAGCCATGTGAGCAAGATGGCTGTAGACCCGGCTGACGGCCGGCTGCAGGCTCTAGACCCAGCCCACTCCCAAACTCCTAACCCCAGGCAGAGAGACAATAAAACACTGCTTTAAGCCACAAAGTTTTGGGTGATTTGTTAAGCAGAGCTATGACTGTTATTGATGGAGGAATGAGCAGAGGAGACGAAGGAGGGATTTGGAGGACAGCCAGGACCAAGGCAGGAGAGCAAGAGCTGGAGGTTTGGAGAGGAGATCTGAAACAACCATTTCGGAGAATGAGAAATTGAACTTACTAGGAAGCTCCGTGGGATGGGCAGGTAGCTGCGAGTCCCCAACTGAGGCAAAGGTTTTCCCAGGAATATTTAGCTGCTTGGAGGCTGACAGAATAGGCAGGAGATTGTGCCGATACAGTTGACTAGGGTTTTGCCAGGTGAACGTGAAGAAATGAGAAAGTAAGGGGGTTACCGGTACGAGGAGGGACGATACAGATGGACCACGGGCTCTAAGGTGGGTGAGAAAGTGAAGGCGTGGAGGGTAACCGAGAGAGAGGCAGAGGATCAGAAGGATGGAGGCCACGGCGGGATGTAGGCACGCTGGGGAGAGAGCCCCAGAGGAAGTGCAGCAGAAGAGGAGGCAGTAGTCAGCCTCCAGGGGGCTTGGAGCAGATTCTGTGGACACAGTGCAGCCATTAATGGAGACAAGGAAATGATGATTATTTTAAAAATATTAGCATCTGTTAAGCACACACTATGTTCCACGTATACATTTTAGAACATTTCAAGTATGTCTCCTCACAACAACCCTCGTTTCACAGATAAGGAAACTGAGGCATGGAAGTTAAAGGAGTATGCCCCAAGTCACACGGCTGACAAGTAGATGACCTGGAATTTAAACTCAGGC
Source organism: Cabassous unicinctus (assembly GCA_029593785.1). Classification (NCBI taxonomy): domain Eukaryota; kingdom Metazoa; phylum Chordata; class Mammalia; order Cingulata; family Chlamyphoridae; genus Cabassous; species Cabassous unicinctus. Next base: position 11,741 of record JAQZBX010050737.1, on the reverse strand, counting down.
TCCAGAATATCCACTATTAATTTGTCTGCCATGATGCCTAGAGGAGTAGCTAGCTAATGAGAGCAAAAGAGGTGTTTGTGGCACTTCCCTTTCTGGAGGAAATCAGAGGGAGGTGATGACTTGCACTCCCTGAGGTATTTGACCGGAGAGGGAAAATGTGGCCTCCAATCAAGAGAACGGCAGTGTTATCAAGGGAAATTTGGGCCTCAGTTACTCAAAGTAGGTGAAGAGAATACTCAGAGGAGGAGGCCATAGAAGAGCTCGCTGAAGACAGCTCTTGGGTGCAGAGTGGAAGTGTTTGGAAAGGCACAGAGACCGGAGGACAGATCAGATTAAGAGATGTCCAGAGTGAGGGTGAGAATGTTGACCAGTAGCCTGGGAAGCTTGGACTTCTGGGAGCAGCCGAGACAAACAGGCCTGAGAAGCAGGATGGATGGGTCCGCCATTCTCTCAAATGGAGGGCAAGGGGCCCTGGGCAACTCTTCTCTCTTGTAGTTATCAGGGCATGCGTGAAAGCCACATGGTGACTGGGCGTCAGGGACCCTGACAAGATAAAATCTAGGAATGTCTTCCATGGTCTCCTTGGAGGAAGGTGCTGAGGAAGGCTGGATGTTTAGCGACAGGCCTAAGGGCTCTGAGACTCTTGTAATCTCAGTGTCACATGGCAAAGAACCTTCTACACTGAGTCCATCACTAGGAATTCAAGCTCCTCCAGAACCAGAGTAACCAGGTCCTATGATCCTTACGGATTTAGGTGACCAAGAGAGGGTGGAACCTGGGGAGCCCTGTGGTTTAATTTCTTCTACTTCTAATCCACTCTCTAGGAGAGACCTGATTTTATGACCTTCATTAACCAGAGGCTGAAGCAGTTAGCTGGGTGATTTAGAAATGATGAGCACACTCAGGAGGGAGACTGTACCCCAAACTCACCTGGCTGTTGCCCGAGTTAAGAATTTTTATGTAGTTAAGGGAGATTTCAGATGTATCTGCAATGTTTCATTTCCTGGGGGATCTGGAAGAATTTCCAAATGTTCAGTTATTGTTTTGGGACAGCAGGAATATAGTTTCATGTTTTATTTTTCTTCATGCTTTTTTATTTGTTTTTTATCTTTTCAGGAAAAAAAATAAAACAGGAAAAACAGCCTATGAAAGAATTACTAAAAAAATATGCTTGAATAAGGAATAGTTTATTCAATGTAAGGAATTAAAAAGAAACATATAGCCACGCTAACGAAGGATGTTGTTTATGTGGGAGGGTGTGGGAGGTGTGGGGAGCAGGGCATATGGGAATCCCTATATGTTTTTGTGTAACATTTATGTAATCTAAGTATCTTTTATATATATATATATATATATATATAGAACCATATAAATTTAAAATTAGGATTGCAGGACATTTACAATAGGAAGCATGCTGGACCACATCTGCCTTTTCCTCTTGCTTAAATTAACTGATTCACTTTTCCCCCAAAAAAACTCATGAATTGCTAATGCACAACCATTTCAATTAGAGTGAAACATTGTTTCAGCATGCCTGTAGCAAACGCTTGCACAGACATGCATTCGCTTTAAGAAGTCCAGCCAAAAATCCATAAAGCGATATGGCCTCTCAAAAAACTCCATCTCCCAGAAAGGTAACACATAAAGATATTTCACACGGAACAGAGCCACCTAACGAAAAACCCATCAGATACAATAATCAGGGTCCAAGTTTGCATTCTCTCAGCAAGCAGCCGGCTGTCACTTTACAATTCTCCAAAAATGTATTCAAGGGGTGCTTAGAGATGAAAGGAGACACATTTCACATCTTACTTCCAGGTGAAGGAGGTCCTTCTGCGAGCGCTGAGCTCAGGGTGCTGGAGAGTGAAATCCCACTTCTCTCCAGCATGACGACGACATGGGTAAGAGCGGAGCAGGGAGCCGTGCCCAATACACATACAAGGAAGCTAGTGCCACTCAGGCCCCGGGATAAGGAGAGAAGTAGGTCAGAACAAGCTAAGACGATGCCATGAGGGGCTCGGCCTCAGAATTGGGGCCGTATGCATAGTGGAATCGGAGGGCTCCGAGTTCAAGTCCTGGATCTTCTCCTTTCTAGTGCATCATGCTGTGCAAATCCTGTAACCCCCTTAGCACTGCTTTCACATGTGTAAGTAGAGCAGGGAGACCTCCTCCCAGAGACACCGAGAAGGCAAAACATGTGAACCTTCTGGCCTGTGACACTTTCCTCTCCCTCCCAATGGCAGAGAGGTAATGAAAAATCAATTCATAACTCTCAAGAAATTGAAAAACAGCATGATAGGTGCACTGGACAGGAAGCTGTCTGATCTTACACTCTTACCCCCCACACACACTTGAACTTCCAGAGAAGCAGGTCAACTGCCTGAGGATTACTGCCCAGCAGCAACGGCGGCATCCGTGACTCGTTTGTTGAATGCTTCGGCTGTGCTGGCCTTGTGCTGGCCTAGTCCTGACTGCATCTTGTTCAAAGCTTGAGGCCGGTACAACTGTTATTCCTATTTATCATGTGAGGAAATGACCTAGGTTCTCACTACTACTAATGATAAAGTCGAGACTTGAACCCGTAACTTCTGACTCTAGAACCTCTGAGCCGAACCACTTGGCTGTGCTGCTGCTCCATCATCATTAAAGATTTAAAAAGAAGGAAATTCCAGAACCACTCCTCAGGAAAACCTTACCAGGACAGCACCTCAACTCATACACAATTTTCCTTATGTGAAAACTCTACTTTGTTTCTTAGTATTCAAGCCCTAATGCTAAGAGTTTTGATATTACAGTCTTTGTCATACATAATCTTGATCAAAGTGAATTCTTGACAGTTAGTAACCACCATCTGAAACTGAGCTGCGCCTGCTCTATGACTTAAGAGGACACAGTCAACAGTAGGTTGCAGAGCTTCCTAATGATCAAGCCTATATATATATATATCATTGGCCAGTTAACAGCTCTCATTTTACCAACTACACCCAAATGCAGCAGTTCAGAAGTGATTATATGCATTAAATGCTTGAAATCTAACTATACATATAGCATATTGAATAAATAATACATTTTTCATTAACTTCTATGTTCTTTGGAAGAAAATAAAAATTTTTTGGGGCGGAAATCAATTAATAGGTATGGATAACGCCATAGTTTCTGCATCCTGTGGGGTTAAAAAAATAAAAAATCACCCCCTGAAAGGTCGTGATAGCAGTTTTTAAATATTAAAACTCTTTTAAACTACAAATAGCTGTAAAGAAAATCTTATTTGGGAGACAGTCAATATTGAGCTTTCACAAATAAACAGCATTCAATTATGGTTAAAAACCTCAAAACCATTGCTTTGCATTCCCACAAATATAACAATCGCTATCAGATGGCTTGACTTTTTTAATCTTCAGATTTAAATAATACACTCCATCTGGGTTAGGATCACAGGTTCCTGCAGAGGAATCTAAACCAAGAGGAGCACGCCCTGTCACCTGCAGGAGGCCCCTCGCCTCGCCCCCAGCTGCCCCGGGCCAGACCTCTCCTGCCTGCCTCCCCAGCCCATCTCCCACTGGTCACGCCCTAAGCGGTTTCCACTCACACACACGCATCCTGCGGCTGCTCACCTCTCAGGCTGCTCATGCCACACTTTCTGCACAGAGCCTTTCCCGAGCAGCTTCAGCTCTGTGTGATAAGACTCACCTCCAGGCACCCAGATGGTAAAACTCTCTGTCGTGAGGTGTCGTAGCACCCGGGCGTGCCTGCCATTGCGTTTTCATTTCTTTGCCTTTCCCAGTGGGGTACGAGCACACGTCTTAGCCGTGCAGGCCAGCCAGACCCTTTAACAGAACCGGGAATCACAACACAGGTCTAGCTCATTTCTTTTAAAGACTGGTGCTGAGAGGCCACGTGAAGCTGGACGGAGACAAGTCTGCCCTCACTGAATTAGGGAAATCTGGGGTTTGACGAGAGGGAAAAATGGAGACAACCATGGGCAGAAAAGTAGGAGAGAAGCCACAAAGCCGTGAAGGGGAAAATAAATCGGTTTGGACCTTACCATTTTCAGTGTTGAGAAACCACAGACAAATACCCACCCGTGGGTTCTGTAAGAGTCTCACGTCTCCTTCCAAAAGATTCCCATTTTTGTTTTAAAATTTTTGAGTGTTTCTGTTTCTAGCAAACAAAGGGTCCTTAAGCACTTGAATAAAATAAGTGAACCATAAAAGTCTGTTTACTAAAGGAACCGCTGGATGAACTGCCTTATTAGGTCAGAAAAAGGATTCCTTCTAGCGCTCAACTCCCAGGAGAACGTCCAACTTTGCACCTGCCGTTGAAGTTAGTAATTTCTTATTAGTATAAGAAAATTGAGAGTGCAGTTTTTCAGGATTTTAGATAGACAGAATTTAGAGGATATCAATAACTTCAGCCTCCCCAGTCACTACTGTATTAAAGCTAATATAATAAAGACAGGGAGGTGAAGTGACTGGCCCCTGAGAGCAGAGCAAGTCCGACTCCGGGGAGCCCTGCTCACCACGCATCCTCATTTCTCTGACTGGAATATGAGCAAGGAAGCAGCTGTGCTGTGACGTCAGCTGCTAGAAGAGCAACCCGGTCAGTGGTTTTTCGGAGCCCAGGTTTCTAAAGTGGCAGTGAGGGTCAGCGATGAGAGCTCCGACCCTTAAGGCTTTCTGCTCACGCAGCAAACCATGACCCCACGTGTTTTTTCTGCTTAAAGAAGAACCAAAAGTGACTCTCAATCTCTGCTTTCTGAAATATTTGTCCATCATTCTGAAGTGTAAATTATTTGATTTCATAAGGAATCATTGGAGAAAAACAAATTGCATTGAGGATTTTTTAAAAATCATTTTCAGAAAAAAAAACAAAATTAAAGTTATCAAATTAAATAAGCAGTCATTTTTAACAAAAATATTTCTCATGTTTGTAGTGGATATAATTCACCCCACAATCAACCAAAAATAACAGACACTTAAAGCTAAATGCAGAATACCAAAGAAAAACTTTTGACAAAGACTTAACTGTCAGTTACCTAAAGCTCTAGCCATCAACAAGACTGCGCTGAGTTCTCCCTGGAAGCCGAGGGATGCCCACCTCGTAACCTCTGCATTTTGCATGTGGGAAGGACATGTATTTTGGAGGACCGAGGGCAGACTGTTGGGGACCGAATCCTGTCCCACACAAAAGGCATTCTCGGGTCCCACCCTGGTCCTATGGGCGAGAAGCCATTTGCAAATAGGTCCTTTGAAGATGCTACTGGTTAAGATGTGCCCAAGGTGAACGAGGGTGGGCCTTAGTGCAAAATGGCTGAAGTCCTGAGAAGCAAAAGAAATTAGACAAGAGGAAGCCACAGGAAGCTTCCGGAAGCTGGAAGTCAAGGGAACCCAGAACACAAAGAAGACGCTTCCAGGTGCAATGCCATGTGATGGAAAAGCCCAAGGTACTGACCCTGAAAGGAAGCAAGACTTCTAGCCTCTGAGTCTTTGGGTCAACAAATTCTTGTTAAACCAAACCATTGTATGATATTTGTTTTAACAGCAAAAACCTAATATAACCTCAAACATAAACATTATCCTTCTATCCATTCAAGTCTGGATGGCTGTTAGTGTGTGTTTTGACTTTTTACAAGTTATGTTTTAAGTTCTCCATCCCCTAGAAATTCAGGTTTATGCTCTCTTTGAATACCTCACCAATACTATTTTAGGTTAAATCCTTAAGGGCAAGTCTTTAACGTCCGTCTCCTCATGAAACTGCTGTTTAGAGTGATTTCAACATCAATACGCAGTCTGTCTTGATTTTCCTGAGACGCTACCACCAATACCATGCGATGGGTTGCTTACACATGGGGGATTTACTGGCTTAGAGTTTTGAGGATAGGAGGCCGAAACCGAGGCATCAGCAGGCGATGACTTCTCCCCAGAGCCTGTAACGCGTTTTGCTGCTGGCTGCTGGCAGTCCTTGGGGTTCTCTGGCTTGGAGCCACATGGCCGTGCCCTCTCCTTTCTTTTCCAGGTTCCAGTTGGCTTCTGGCTCCACCTGCGGTTTTCTCTGACTATATCTGAATTTCTTCTGCTTATACAGGACTCCAGTTCTCCAGGCTCGGTCTCAAGTCATTCAGTTGGGCCATATCTTAGCTAAAAATATCTTCAGAAGATCCTATTTACAATGAATTCATACCCACAGGAATTTGGATTAAAATTAAGAACATGTCTAAACTGGGGTGCACAGTTCAATCTATTACAGGCACTCTGCTGGACAAAGCCCTCTTCCTTAACGGTACTCTACCAAAGAAGATGACTCATAATTAAGAAAACTGGAGGTGCCAGTCCAATGATTTTTTCCAGTGTATCTCAATGCCCCCCATCATTTCTGTTCCTTCTGTCATAAAACGAGGTCATATGGGCACTTTCCTAATTAAATGTTTCCTTCCTTACTTAAGGACATTTGCCTGGACATTAGAAATCACCCAGCTACCTCTCCAATGCTTTGACTTGTGCTAAGAAAGTTTGTACCTGAGGGTACTAAGTTTTAACACAATCCTCAGAGAGTTTATTATATTTAAAACAAAAAATATTTTATAAACAATATGAAAGCCTTCTTATGCAATTAGGATAAAGATTAGAAAGGACCAGAGAGATATCAGAATTATTGAATTTACATGACAAGATATGTTATAAAGGTTATTTTCATAATAAATTATTCTCTTGCAACCAGATTAAACAGAATTCCAAAGGGTGACAAGTTCCTCCAAGGAGAAATGGGACATGTAAACCATTTCACCTTTGCACATTATGGGAGGAAGAGACCACCATCATGGAATTAAGAAAAAAGGGTGAAATTTTAACAAGTTCATAAATGCTAAGCGTGGACTAGTCTGTCAGTTTAAAATTACTGGAAGCCCCAGACAAAAGGCGTCTGTACTCGTTTATCCCCATCTTTGTTCCAGAGGCCTTTGCTAGGTGCTCACAAGGAAGATGGGGGGCACAGGGGCCTGGCACAGCCCCCTCAGGGGAGCACAGCAATAACTGTCTCATAGGAAGCAGACTCGGAAGGCCTTGGAGGTGGGCTGGAAACTTCCTGCCACTGGCCTCAGCAGAGGAAGGGATAACAGGAGAAACACCTGCGCTGAGGGGGTAGACAGCTGCTCAAGCTCAGGATCCCACGATGCAAAGCAGGAGGGGAGGGGCAGGACACTGCCCCACCCCCCAAACAGGGCAGGCCGTAGCTGTGGGAGGAGATTGTAGAGGTGGCAGATGTCCAAAGCCCTAAGAAAGACCCACCCCCAAAATGCAGGTGCACAGGCCTGGGGAAGACAGCTATAGAGGAAGAGGAAGGAACCCCACCGCCCTGGCACGAGCCTCCACCAATGGGGAGCAATAGCAACCTACTGCGCTAAGGGACAGGACCTGGGGGGAAGCAACTGCAGCTCAGGTGCGAGACGCCTGCTCATGGCAAAGAGCAGCAGCCCACCAGTGCAGGAGGGGAAGGCTGCGCACCCTGGAAGTAACTACAGAGACCGTCAGCAACTCAACTGCTCACACCCACTAAGAGCCTGAGGAGCCTGGCAGAGCACGCAGTGTGCCTACTCTCTGGTGTAAACAATATTTACTTCCATCTTAACTGCTCTTTTACATAAAATATCCATTATTCAAGGAAAACTTTTAACATGTGAAAAATAAAAAAGACCCATTATCAAGTGATAAGACAGTTAATAGAACCAGACCCAGAAATGACCCAGGTGTCAGACCTATCAGCAGGAGCTTTGAAATAACTGATTGATGTGTTACAGGATTCAGTGAGAAAGGCTGGCAACTTTTCAAAAACAGAAAGTTTTAGCAGAGATGAAAACTACAAAAAAAATCAAGTAGAAATTGTAACAAGCAAATATATATGTATATATGCACATTTGTATGCATATGTGTATGTGTGTATGTATATATACTTGAGATGAATTCCTTGCACAAGCATATCAACAAACTGGACACAGAAGAGGAAAGAGTCATGAATGTGAGTAGTCTACCATATGTGCACTTAGACTCCCAGAAGGACAAGAGATAGAGAACAGGACAGAAAAAATATTTGAAGAGATAATTTTCAAAATTAACAGGAGACCACAAACCACAGATCCAAGAAGTTCAGAGAGCCCACACAGTATAAACACAACGAAAATATATCATAGGCAAAGTGCTGAAACCCAAGATAAACGAAAAAATCTTGAAGGCATCCAGAGAAAAAAGAAATATTTTACATAGAGGACCAAAGATAGGAATTAGAATAGATTTCCTGTCCAAAAAGTTTCAAGGCAGAACACAGTGGAGTTGCATTTTAAAGAATTAAAAGAAAGAGAAAAAAAAAAAACTTTAACTGTTGAGCCAAAATTTTGTATTCAGAGAAAATAGCTTTCAAAAATGAGAGAAATGAAAATTTTTCCAGATAAAATCTGACAGAATTTATCACAGCACAACTGCATAAGAAATGTTAAAGGAAGTTCTTCAAACAGAAGAAAATATGGTACAAGATGAAAAGTAATAAAGAGCACAGGAAAAGGAATAATGTAGATAAATATAAAAAACTTTTTTCTTAGTTTTAATCTATTTAAAACATAATTGACTGTCTAAAGCAAAAGCAGTTAAAAGTCATTGCAGTTTTCACACAGTGTTGAAGGGAAATTTATGAGAACAGTGGCACAAAGGACGAGGAGGTCATGGAAGCATACTGTGTAGCAAGGTTCTTGAACAATGCATGAAGTACTATAATTTAATTCAAAAGTCAACTGTGGTAAGCTAAGTGTGTGTAATGTAAACTCTAGATCAACCAAAATAATTAAAAAGTAGGGCAACTAGTAAGCCAATAGGGGAAATAAAATAGAATACTTTAACTTGCTCAGTTAATCCAGAAGAAAGCAAACAAAAGGCAGGAGAAGAAACAAAGGAAAATGGGGCAAATAGAAAACAACTAGCAAATGGAAGATTCAATACAAACATCGTTGCATCAATGGTCTAAGCACTTCGACTGAAAGGCCAAGACTGTCAGACTAGATGAAAAGAGCAAGACCCGACAGCATGCTATTTAAAAGGACCCGGTTTAAATATAAAGACGGAAAAGGTGAAAGGAGAGAAAAAGACCATGAAAACGCTTCTCAAAGGAGAGCTCGGGTGGCTGTATTAATATCAGACTCACTGGGCTTCTGAACAATAAATATCAATAAGTACTATTGATAAAGACGGGCACTGCATAATGATAGTTCACTCTTGATGAAGATTTAATTCATCAAGAAGATATAACAAGCCTACATGTGTATACACCTAATTTCAGAATTCAAACATACAGAAAATAAATGACACGACAATAGTTTTGTTATAGTTGGTTTGGTTTGTGCCATTAACCAAATGTCACAGAGTGACTGCTCCCTTACCACCCAGCAGCATCATCTTCCTGGTTTGCCAGATTAAATCAAAGGGGTCCTGACACAGCCATCATGAAATCTGCAAGACTGGAAGGTCCTACCTCCTGAGAAGAGAAAAAATCCCATAATAACCTATATCCTAGCACAGCTTTAAGTGAAGGAAATTCCTACGAGATGAATAGCAGGAACTAGGAAGAAACTAGAAATGGAACTTTAAAAAGTTGGGAAAATTAATCCTTCAAAAAAACTCAGGGGAAATGTTAGGTTATATCCATGGAACTGCACAACACAGTGAGCCCTAAGTTAAGCCACGGACCATAGTTAATAGTACAATAATAAAAACGTGCTTTCCTCAGTTGTGACAAGTGCACCACACCAATGCAAGGTGTAAACAGTAGGGTGGCGGGGAGTGGGTGTAGCTCAGTGGTCGAGTGTTGAGCGCCTGTTTCTCATGTATAAGGCCCTGGGGTCAATCCCCAATACCTCCTAAAAACAAAACAAACCAAAAATCCCAGCTCTCACTGGGGAGCAGCTGTAGCTCAAGTGGTTGAGCACGTGCTTCCCATGTGCGAGGTCCTGGGTTTGATCCCCCATACCTCCTAAAAACAATCTAATAAAGGGTGGCAAATGGGAATCCTGAGCTTTACGCACGATTGTTCTGTAAACCCACAACTTCGCTAATATAAAATATAAATATGAAATTAGATCCTCTTTCATTTCATTTGTGCTCTGAGTTAAGAACATTTACCTATTAATTTGATTTCAACTTTTATCAAGACACTTTAAAATGAAGAGCTGAATCTATTAAGGAAACAGGAGTTCACCGACTCACTTTACCAGTGGTTGTACTTTCTGTGTAGACTCATTATCTAACTTCACGCCTTGTTCCTGCCGTGATTTCATTGACAAATGGCAGCTGAATGAAGCCAACAGGGAAGGGATGAAACCAGGGCAGGAGAATATGGGTGAAAAACCATTTCCTTCAGAAGAGGACGATATTTATCAACAATCATGATTTAATCACAGATCTACTTCAGTCACCTGCGAGTCCCCTTCCTCGGTCCCAGTTTCTCTTCAAAGTGGTGTGAGGTTGTCACCATGACCTGCATCACATTCGGCTCTCACAGCATCGCACTGGGAGGAGCCCCTTAACAGTCCCTCTTAGGATATTAAATAATATAATGTATACAGTGGTGTTTACTTCACGGGGGAAAGGCCTATGGAAATGAACCCTTCAAATCACGCTCAAAAGCCTGGTTACCCATTCCTGTCAAAATATCCATTCACCTCTGGACACGCCCTAAATTTTGGGTGTCCTACAATTTTACTTCAGCACCAAACATGAACTTCTCTAAGCCCAGCCCTGTCTTCCTAACTTGATTTACATGATTTTGTGCAAGGAAATTACAGGACTTGTAATATTCACGGAATGAAAATCCAGCTGACGTGTCGTCCAAAGCATCTGGATAACACCGTCTTAAGCGACACCACCAGGCACCATGTGAAGTGAAGCATCCTGCCTCCTCCCGGGCTGCATCCCACGAGGGCGGGATCTCAGTTCCCTGACTGGCCACATATCCAGCACGAGAGCCATCTGTGAATGCGGGACTGCGGGCCCGGCAGGGCGCCCATGCCCTGCCTCTCCGGCCTCATTCCACCACGTCCCCTTCCTGCCCAGGAACTGCCCTCAGGAACCCCCTACACATCAACTTTATACTAATGTAAACGCCTGCCTTGCCCCAGCTCACATCCTCTTCCCCGCATTCCTTCACTCCAAACACTGCTCCGCCACCTGCTCATTGTTCATTTATTTCACGGATATTTGAGCGCCCCTCCCTGTCCCAGCTCTGCTGGGAACTAGGCACCCAGTGGACCCCGCCTCGGGGAGCTCACCCTGTCCCTGAAACCCACCACCCCACTGAAACAGAGCTTTCATCTGTGTGAAGTGTGTGCTTCTCTTTAGAGGCATCCTAACAGCAGACACGTCCACTGACGCCGTCCACTGACACGGTCCACTGACACCGTCCACTGACGCCGTCCACGGAGCGTCCTCAGAGCTTCCCTGATTCTGCATTTCCTTCTCCATCGCCCTTCTGAACAAATTCCTGAAGCCCTCCTCTCCCCCCAGGAACCCCTGCCTGCCTGTGCCTTTTCCCTCCCTAATCCCACTCCCCCAATCCCACTCCCTCCTCCACTCTTCCTGTGCCAATAAGGCGCATCCCCATCCGCCCCGCGCTCCAGCCGGAAACCCAGGAATCCTCGATCTACTCCCTCGTCCCATCCATCAAGGCCCTTCTTCACCCCGCTGTACCACCTGGAAAGAAGACCCCTC
>JAQZBX010050736.1:0-19586 GCA_029593785.1 Cabassous unicinctus | reverse complement strand
CAGTTCACTCCTCACAGGTTTGCCATCCCAGAATTTGCCCTGCGTGTAGAAGAAAGCTCACAGAGCTGTTTTAGAGAAAGCTGTGGGAGAGTAGTCAAGTCATAGCTACCTAGGGCAAGGGAACGCTGTCTGTGGGACATACAGTACAGCACCCAGGACCCTGAGGAAACTGTTTCCTAGGGAAGAAGGGACATTCATATCTGTGTAAGCAGGGGAATTCCTAGGGCCACACATGATGCCCTACACAAGATAAGACACGTGTAGAAAGGATCAGGGAGGTACCTACACTTGGCCTGAAACTATTCTCTAAACTCACTGCATGGATGAACTCTGAGGGAGAGCATCCACACAAGTCAATCTGCAAAGTCTGGGAAAGTTATCTTCTTTTCTGGTGTTTTTGTTGTTGTTGTTTGTTTGTTTGTTGTTTTGGTTAGCTCTGTCATAACATTAGCTGGATACAATCTTAAGGAACAGATACCTCAGAGTCAAAATGCCAGCATAACATGCTAAAATATCAGGTTCAAAAAACATTACAAAACATACAAAGAAACAGGAAGCAATGGCTTAGGCAAAGAAGATTAAAGCATTAGAAACCATCAATGAAGATGACCAGCCCAGAGACATACCAAAGATTGAAAAATAGTCCTAAATATGCCCAAAGAACTAAAGGAAAACATAGACAAATAATTACAGGAAAGCAGGAAAAGAACAAATAAAGAGAGAATATCAACAGAGAGATGGAATTATGGAAAGGAACCAAACAGAGCAGAAGACCACAGTAACAGAAATTAAATATTCCCTAGCAGGGTTCCACAGCAGATTGGAGCCAAAAGAATAAAGAATCAGTGAACCTGAAAATAAGACAATTGAAATCATTCAGTCTGAGAAGCAGAAAGAAGAAAAATGAATAGCGCCTGAGGAACCTGTGTGTGACAGTTTGAATTCTGTGAATCCCAGAAAAAAATTATGTTTTTGAACTAATCTATTCCTGTAGGTGTGAGATCCTTTTGATGGTACTGTATCAGTGAGGCATCAGCTAGCTTGGGTCTCTGCTCTCTTGCTGGGGCTGATATAAATGGAGACACAGAAAGTGACAGACACACCGAGGAAAAGAAAGCCGCCATACTGATCCTGCCATGTGAAAAGGACTGCAGGAAAACAGAGAAGCCTCGAGGGCTGAGAGAGGTCCCAGAGTCTGGAACAGGCAGAGCAGAGGCAGGGAAAGAGGGCTCAGAGGAGCTGGGACCACGGAGCAGCTCAAGACTCAGGAGACAAGTCCTGCCATATGCCTGATAGCTCATGGCTGAAATCAGGAAGAAAGCAAAGCAGCCAAGACTGAGAGAAGAGGCTGGAAAGAGACAAGCCCTGTGCCTGGTTGCTCACAGCTGAGCTCTGAGAGATGGTAAGCCTGGAGGGGGAGGCAGAGATCTAAGCAGAGATCACCCGCCATCTTGCTGTAACATGGCAGCTGACTTTGGTTATAAAGCATCTCTGCTGATGCCTTATTTGGACATATCATGGCCTCAGAACCATAAGCTTTTACCCTAAATAAAATTCTCCTTCTAAAGCCAGCCCATTTCTGGTACTTTGCATCAGCAGCCTTTGGCAAACTAAGACTGTGGGACACCATCAATCATACCAATATATGCACTGTGGGAGTTTCAGAAGGAGAGAAAGAAAGGGGCAGATAGAATATTCAAAGAAATAATGGCTAAAACATCCCAAATTTAACAAAAGATATAAATATACACATCCAAGATGCTCGACGAACTCCAAACAGAATAAACTCAGACAGACACATGCAAGTGAGTATTATAATCAAACTGTCAAATGCCAAAGATAGAGAATTCTGAAAGCTGCAAGAGAGAAGCAACATGTCATATAAAAGGGAACCTCAATCAGATTAAGTGCCAATTTCTCATCAAAAACCACAGAGGCAAGAAGGTAGTTGGATGCCAACCAAGAACTTTGTATCTGGGAAGTGATGCAGCTCAGGTGACTAGGGCTCCCGCCTACCACACGGGAGGTCGCTGGTTCAGATCCTGGTGCCTCCTAAAAAAGACAGGGAGCTGGTGTGACAGGCAGGTGCAGCAAGCTGACATAACAAGAGACACAAGAAGAAAAAATATAATGAGAGACTCAACAAAGCAGGGAGCAGAGGTTCCCAGTGCCTCCTAAAGAAGACAGCAAGCTGACGCAACGGGCAGGCACAGCAAACTGATGCAACAAGATGACGCAACAAGAGATGTGGGGAGACACACAAAGCAGATGAGAGATACAACAAAGCAGGGAGCAGAGGTGGCTCAAGCGATTAGGCACCTCCTCCCACATCAGAGGTCCCAGGTTTGGCTCCCGGTGCTCCCTAAAGAAACAAGGAAGACAAACAGACAGCAAGTGAAAAACAACAAGAGGCTGAGGAAAAATAAATAAATAAATAAAAAGAATTCTATATCTAGCAAAACTGTCTTTCAAAAATGACAGATTATGACATTCCAGATAAACAAAAGCTGACGGAGCTTGTCACCACCAGATCGGCCTTACAAGAGATGCTAAAAAGAGTTTTGCAAGTTGAAAGGAAAGGAAGATACCTATAGATAAAAGATCAAAGCTACATGAAGAATTAAAGCTCTCTGGTGAGGGTAAAAACGTGGGAAAATATAAATGCCCATACTATTGTATTTTTGGTTTCTAATTCCAGTATTTACTCTCAGGATCTAAAAAGTACCTACATAAAATGTGATGATAAATCAGTGGTTTGGGACTCATAAGGTATAAACATGTAATTGGTGACAAGAACTACATAAAGGTGGGGAAGACAGAGGGTATAAGAACATAGTTTGTATATACTATTGACGTTAAGTTGGTTTCAAAGCAAATAAGATTGTTACAGATTTAGGCTGTTAAATTTAAGCTCCTATAATAACTAAAAATAAAATATTAGAGAATATATAACTTCAGAAACAGAAAATTAGAGTACATGTTGCCAGAGGTGGGGGAGGGAAGAGGGAGAGAAGGGCAGTTAATGTGTAATGGATACAGGGTTTCTATTTGGGGAGATGGGAAAGTTTCAGTAATAGAAGGTGGTAAGGGTACTGCAACATTGTGAAAATGATTAATCCCCACTGAATGGTATGCTTAGAAGTGACTGAGATGTGAAAGTTTTATACTGTATATATGTTCCCACAATTAAAAAAAAAAAAAAAAGCAAAAGCAAAGAGCAACTAAAGAGACAATGACAACTAATGAAATATATGACCCTGGACAGGATCTAACATGGGAGGAGAAAAGGTTGAAAGGGACATTATTGGGACATACAAAAAACTGGAATATAAACTGTAAACTTTATATTGATAGTAAATTTCTTGAACTTAATAATTGTGCTTAAAGTGGTTACATAAGTGAATATCCTTGTTCTTAGGAAATGTACATGGCAGTGTTTAGTGTTCAAGGAGAATGATGTATCCAACATATACTCAATTGTTCAGAAAAAAGTAAATAGCAGAAAGACAGAGTTAAAGATAGACTGATTGTTAAGATGGATAGATAGACTGCAACGGCAAATGTGGCACAACGTTAAAATTGGTGGATCTGGGTATTTGGGAGGATAGGAGCATTCTGGAGTTCTCAGAATGGAGTCTGTATTATCTCAGCAACTGTCTTGTAAATTTGAAGGAATTTAAAAATTTAAAGTTTATTAAAAATTTTAATAAAAAAACAACAATAATAAGGTAGGAGTTCTTGATATTACTTTCATAGTGCAGCTTTTTCTCTCATTTATTTATGTTTCCAGATGTTTGAAGCAAGTCTGAATGGTAGGTGAAGGAAGGAATGACTGTACTCCAGAGAGAAGTAATTAACATATACACCTTACCCTTATAGGATCCACAGGCCTATTCAAAATTTCCTTTAATAAACTGAGGTCTTCACGATTCATGGTGGTAACCAACCCTTCTTTAAATTTTGAGCTGAATCTACCTGCTCTGCCAGCAATCTGCAGGGCTTGAGAAGTGGTGATTGGTTCTATTTCTTTTTCTCCCTTTTCATTAATACTGGGCTTTAGAAGAGAGTAAAAAATAATTCTTCTTATGCTCCTGAAAAAGAAACAAAAATGATCTCACAGACCACTGTACCAAAAAAAACTAAATTACTTGGGTCATCACATAAATCCTCACTCAAATTCTAGTATAGGTATACTTGAAATTTTGCTCATTGTAAAAATAAAGAAGAGGTTGTTGGTTACTCTCTTTTTTCCTTTTAAATAGTATTTTTTAAAATGTAAATTTATTAAAAATCAAACTATACACTTACTGTGAGTAAACTGTAGGACATGTAAATTATACCCCAATGAAGCTATAAAAATAATTTTTTTTTTACAAATAACCCAAATAAAGTATTCTCAGACTGTTTTAAAAAGCTGACTGCTATTAATGGCTATAGTTCCATAAACTATAAAGGTATAAGTTCCCTTAATAACCCAGGAAGGAATATTTAGGCTTAACATTGTTATCCCTAGAGAAAATGGCTCACCCAAATGCATAATAGGCACTCAGACACCTACTGACTGAGAAACCAAAAATAATGTAATATAACAGGTTAGAAGGGGTGGAAAGAAGGCCTCAAACATCCTAGTGCTATATTATGTTGTTGTTTTTTTTATTCCCTCGACAGTTGTATAAGCAAGATAAATCTCAGGTCTATATTGTAATAACCAGTCTCCTAAATCAAAGTGGTTGGACATTCCAATGCCAAGTAGAAAACCAGAAAGAAAGAAAAAAGTCATCTAATCCACTGAATAATGATGCTTATTAAAAACAAATTACTTACAAATTAAGTCCCATGCCAATTGCATCTGTAGCAACCAAGATTTTACATGGATCATCGGGATCATTAAATTTTTTTGCTTGAGCAAGTTTGGTCCCTAAAATAAAAACAGGTACAATAGAGTTAATGTTAAATCAGTGCTCTCAGTCTTTTCATATATCATGTTGGAAACCCTCACCTCCTGCTATTCCCATTTTTATGAATAAAACTGTTTTTAAAAACTTATTTCTTAACATCCTCAATAGCGCCACTTATCCCTTATTTTCACGCCTCTAAATATCCCCTCATGTAGCATCACAATCCCCTACCACACTAGTCTTATCATTTCTGAGGATACTTATGAAAAGATATCAGGGCTAAAACTTGAAGGATATTAAAAAGTCTGTATTTTAATAAAACTTCTATAAGAAAATCATAAAATCAACATTTAAAATAATCTACTAATAACAGCAAACAAAAGCTATAAGTAAAATACTTTTATTTCCAACCAAGATGAACTAGAAATATATTTATTTTACATAACCTACAACTAATTGCTGATACATCAATCAGCTTAATTCATTATCTTTTACCGTGTTTTCTATACATAATATAAACAGTTAAAAAAGAATAGATGCCATGCCCCATCATTATGACAGTCTATGTCTGAGTGTGCATGTGTGTGCATGTTAAAAAGACAACTACCATGTTAATAAAATATTCAATTTGCAATTAAAAAAAAAATTACCAGGTGGGAGACTGCCATAAATAACAGCTGATTCCAATCCCCGAATTTCAATCTGTCGACTCACGGAATAAATATCATTCTTGCTAAAACAGACAATGCAGTCCCCAGGTTGAAGGTTATCTAAGGAGTCCAGTGCATGATCAAGCACAGAAATGGGGGTAAGCCTCTCATAGTTTCGAACCTACAACAAATAAATGATACTGTTAAAAATCACACTTAATTAAACTTCTTGTAACCAATAATTAAGTGAAAAACGTGCAAAAACAACCCAAGAATAGCTAAAAACTGACAAGTACCAATGTTTTACAAATGAAAATACAGAAAGCATTTAGTTTGATATTGTAAGTGTTACAATTAGTTCTTACTGGCATTTCTAAAGTAATATAATGTTCTATAGTGTTTCATAAATTTTCAAAGCACTTTCACATATATTCAATTTTCATGGCAGCTCTGTAAGTTCAGAGGGTTTGTTAACTGTTACTTCTATTTTATGAAAGGGTAAAATAGAGCTCTAGAAAAGAGGAGGTCTGAGGCTTTTTCTAATTCTAGCCCTCTGTGATTTGCCTAATAACAGCAAAGCCTAGACTGGCACCTGGAATTTTTCCCACTACATCCCACTATCTCTCCCTGAAATCTGAGCATAAAACTAAACATAATGGGCCAATTTCTTATTTTATTGCAGAACTCTGGTAAAGAAAAAAAAAAAAAAAGCAGGATTAAAAGGAAATCAGTATTTCATACCCTAGAAATTTTAGGAAGAGATAACAAACTGTCTCTGGCAATTAAACATTGATATCAAAGTTCCCAATATCTGACATAAGACTTAGAAAAGCACAAAATTTAACTTGCCATTTTGCTTGGTCTCAAACTCCCAACAGTCTTGATTTATTAAATTCTAAAGAAATCTGCTCAAACCCCAGAAGGTTTTGTCAGGAGAAGCTGAGGAATATCTACACTCCTGGGGAGGGTGTCAGAACTTCAGAACATGCAGTTCAGCTGAATTATGTATGATCTAGTCAATCACAAGGAAATGAGGCTTTCTTTTTCATTCTTTTCAGTTTTTAGTTCTTTTCAGCTTATTTTGCCACTATCTGGTGCCTATGAAGCTGATACCCAGGATCCTCTGGGCTATCTGATATGTCACATTGACAACAAAGTGTATAATCTAGTACCTCCACTTCCTCCCCAGTCGTGTACATGAGCTCAGTAACCAGATCAATAGCAGCAGATTCTCCACACAAATGGACTTCTTCAGCACATAGTCCTATAAATGCAAATTCAGGATTTTCTTTTAATCTTAAAGAGATCAAAATTCAATATGTAACATATTACATAGCAAAAATACTTCGCATTTGCTTACTTATTGCTTTACAACTTTACCAAATGTTTTCACAAAGATCATCTCTTTGACTCAAACCTTAGAACAACAACCTTCTAATGTTTATAAATCTCGAGGATTTAAAATTGCTTTGGCCAAAGTTTCAAGTCTATTATGGGATGAAGCCAGTCAGGACTAGAACCTAGATTTTCGATGCTTAGTACTGAATATAAGTCCTATAGAGTTTTTCAAATTAGGCTCCAGGGAATCACTGAAGTGCCTCAGAGGCTGCAGACTCCAAGCTCCTTACCCCTGAGCAGATCCACTTTCATCTGTCTTACAAAACAGGCTTCAATGTACACTCTTTGTTTGAAGAAAGAGTTCAGTTATTTGTTTTTAAATTTGAAAACACCTGCCCTACCACATGCTGATCAAAATAAAAATAAAAAGCTATGGCCAAAAAGATGTTTACTGCAGCATTATTATTATTTTTAGGAAGTACTACGGATTGAACCCAGGACCTCATACATGGGAAGCAGGCACTCGACCACTAAGCTCTATCAGCTCCCCAATGAGAGTTTTTTTTTTGTTTGTGTGTTTTTAGGAGGTACCGGAGATTGAACCCAGGACTTCGTACATGGGAAGCAGGCGCTCAACCACTTGAGCTACATCCACTCCCATACTGCAGCATTATTAATAACAGAAAAGAAATGGTGGGAAGTGGATGTGGCTCAAGTAATTGGGCTCCCATCTACCATATAGGAGGTCCAGGGTTCAATTCCCAGGGACTCCTGGTGAAAAGCAAGCTGGCCCGCTTGGCAAACTGGCCCAAGAGGAGAGCTGGCTCACGCAGAGGGCTGGCTCGCACAGAGTGCCAGCCCACGAAGGGGTGCTGGCCTATGGGGAGTGCTGGCCCGTGCAGGAGAGCTGGCGCAAGATGACGCAATAAAAAGAGACACAGAAGAGAGACAATGAGAGACACAGGAAATCAGGGAGCTGAGGTGGCGGAAGAGATTGAGCAGCCTCTCTCCATTCCGGAAGGCCCCAGGATCGATTCCTTGTGCCGCCTAAAAAGAGAAGACAAGCAGACACAAAAGAACACACAGCGAAAAAAAAGAAAAAGAAAAAGACGTTCAACTATATGGTATAGCTCTTCAATGTGAATAATAGAATAAAGACTACACAATAAAGACTACTGTGAAACACACTAAATGTTAATAGTGGCTGTGAAAATAAGGCAAGATTTGATACTTTTTATTTTAATTACATGGTTATGCTAATTTTTAATGTGAACAATGGATTTTCCACTATTAAAATAATGTTTAGAACATTAAAACTTACACCTTAGCAGTCAGGGCTTTTTTTTGGTTTGATTTGTGTCAAAAGAGAGGATCTCCCACAATTAAAAAAAAAAGAAAAGGCAACTGAAGAGATCATGACAATTAAATGTAATACAGGATCTTGGATGGGATCTAACAAGGGAGGAGAAAAGGCTCAAAGGGACATTATTGGTACATATGAAAAAACTGGAATATAGACTGTAAGCTTTATGTAAGGTTTATATCAATATACAATTTTGTGAACTAGGTAACTACATTTAAGGTGATTACATAGTGAATTCCTTGTTCTTAGGAAATGTACACAGCAGCATTAAATGTTCAAGGAGCATGATATATACAACCTATACGCAAGTGTTCAAAAAATGGACTGATGGACAGATAAATAGAATGATATGGAATATGTGGCAAAATCTTAGAGTTGGAGTGTGTTGGAGTTCTCTATATGGGGTTTGTATTATTTTTTAACCGTTCTGTAAGTCTGAAAGTATTTCAAAATAAAAAGCTACAGAGATAGAGAGAAGAATCTACCTGGATTTGGCAATGCCAAGCAGATAAATGCATGTCAGTGCAGATGTCACTAAGTAGGGGTTTTAGCATTTAAAACACCAACCTATAAGTGCTCTGGTCCAGGCCCATCCTCTGGCTGGATCTTTAATCATTTGAATTTCATCAATCACAGCTACTTCATCTTAAAATAAAAAAACGTTATCATGAGAAATACAGTCTATTTAAATAATACCATAAACAAATGATAACACCAAAACTCAAGCTTTCATCATCATCATCATCATCATCATCACCATCATCACCATGATGCAACATAGTGGCAACAACTAACAATTTGCTTCTTCTTTTCTGGCAGGCATGTTCTAAGTGCTATACAATTGTAACTCATTTAATCCTCACAACAACCCTATGATGTAGATATTATCATTAACTCCTTTTATAGAAGATAAACTGAGGCCCAGAAAAATTAAGTCACTTGTCCAATGTTACACAGTAAGCACAGACACCCGGGATTTGAATTTCATCTCTAACTCCGAAGTCCATGTTCTGAACCACTACACTGCACTGCCTCCAAAACTGAGCAAGTTCATCTGTCCTATTTTTTGCAATCCCAGAGGCAGCCAGGCAGAATCTCCTTAATAAGAACTAACACACCTCCACAATAGGAAAAGAAGAAAGTGATCACCTATGTTTCCAGGGACAAGAAGTAAATAGCCCTGGAGTAAATGAAGCATCTCTACCACAGAAAACCAGACAGGTCTCAGGATGAGGAAGTAAAGTGAGAGGTGTGATTCCTTGGGCTCCAGCTATGCTCATTCTTAGGTTTTTAAGCTCAAAACACTATGATTAAAACAAAATGGTATCCCATCTTATTTTTCTAATGCCAACATTATTTCTAATAATGGCATTTCTAATTCCAACATCATTTTATTCTCTGTAAGTCACATTATATTTTTATTCTCTTTCCTAAATACAAAGGAATTGAGAAGAGAAAAAAAATTTGTTTTAAAACTCATGCAATATACCACAGTGATATTTAGAAAATGAAAGAAAGCAAATTTTATACTGAAAACTCATCAAATTAAAAATTACTTAAGGAAAAATAATAAAACAAAAACAAAAAAAATATTATTTATAAATTGGAATATACAAACAAAAGAAAAGGGAGGGCAGAAGAGGGAATTTTGATTTATAAACATCTGTGCTATTTGAATTTTTATAATGCATTACTTTTATAATAAACTTTTTAAAAACTATCCATTCACTCAGGAAGTTAAGACTATTAAAATTAAAAAAAAATAAAAAAGGAAACTACCAAATAGTACATAATGTATATTCCCTATTTCATTTAATATTCACACCCACAATACATACATAAGTGTATGCATACACAATAGAAACACAAATATAGAAAAATTCTGGAAATTATACATCACAGGGTTAACACTTGTCGATTCTAAATGGGTGGAATTGAGGGACTATGTACGTTTGTTTTCTTCTCTTTATTTGCTCACATTTTTTTTATATTCTATAATGAAGATGATTCCTTATATAATAAAGAAAAAGATCATTTTTATTTAAAATGTTTTCTAAACTATTTAAATAGAAGTTCACTGCAGCACTGTGTATAATGGTGAAAAAAACTTAAAAACTTAAATGTCTTTTAATGGGGAGTGAATAATTTTAGTCATAAAATGGAATAGTATATAACAGTTTAATTGAATAAACTTGATCCACACGTACCAACAAGATAAGATCTAAAAATATTTATGGAGTAAAAAAAGCAAGTTGCAGAACAATACATACAATATGATGATCATGTCAATATTTTAAAACATGGCAATCTATAGTGTTATATATATCAGCAACATAAAAAGAGACAGGAAAAAGTATACACCAAATACATGATAGTGGTTGGCTCAAAAGAGGGAGGAGGAATTGAACTGAGGAGTGGCACAAAGAATGCTGTTGATATTTTCATTCTTTTAAGAGGAAAAGGGAATGCATGTTCAGAAGTAAACATGACAGAGTGTTTGACATTTATTAGTAGTATTAGTACAGCAGTTTGTATAGTGTTGTCTTTTTGTGATTTAAAAAACTTTTTCATAATAAAAATGTATTTAATGTAGATATATTTTATAATAAAAAATACTAAAACAAAGTTTTTAAAAGTATACATACAAGGAGTTGTGACACTGCACATCTCCACAGTGCAAGCAACATGGGCAGCCTGTTTCCCATCTGGCTCTACTGTCACACGCTCTTCACCTGTCACCAAGTCACATGGGACACCCTAGGTTAACAAAAAAGAAATCTAAAATTATTTCTACCTTGAAAACAATAGCAAAAAGAAGTCTGGAATGTTTAATAGTCTCTTTATTACCACCAAATTAATTTATTTAGCCAAAAGCTGAAACAAAATATTCCCTCTTTTTTCTTTTTTATTAAAAAAACAAAGAGCCACTGTCTTACATAACCTAGATAAACTTGGAAACATCTCAAATTGGTCAACTTCTTAGGTAACAAAAGGAGCATGAGAAATCATAGGGTTTTCACTTTTTACTCTGTACCTTTCTGTACTATATAAGTTTATAAAACTGAATATGAATTATTTCTATAATTCAAAAGAACATTATAATACTTTAAAAGGGTGAAATGTATGATATGTGATTTACATCTCCAAAAAGTGGCTAAGGAGAAAAAAAAAAAAGAATATTACAAGCAAAATTTAAGAATGTAAAGACCTCCTGATATAATGCCTGGAGAAGGACCAACATCAATGTTGTGCTAAATCAGGGTGACCAGCTGTCCCAGTTTGCCCAGGACTGAAGGGTTCCCTGGGACACGGGATTTTCAGTGCTGGATTTTGAAGTTTCAGGTCACCCTAGTGGCCTCAGTCTAATTTTAAGGAAGACATCAAACATATCCAAACTCAGGGATGGTTTCCAACAAAAGGACCTTGTACTCTTTCAAAATGTAAAGGTCAGAGAAGACAAAGAAAGACTGAGGAACTGTCCCAGATTAATTAAAACTAGAGACATGGCAATTAAATATAATGTGAGATCCTGGATGGACTCCTGGACTAGGGTGGGAGAAAAGGAACTTTAATGGACAATTGGCAAAATTTGAATATATTAAACAATGGTATCTATCAATTTCCAGTTTTGATAAATATCATGTGTAAAAGAAAGTCCTTGCTCTTAGAAAATACATTCTTAAGTCTTTATGGATAAAAGGACATGTATACAAATTACTCTAAATTATTCAGAAAAAAAAAAATTGAAGAGAGCACACAACCAAAAATTCCCTATCAAAACTGGCTAATATAAGCCACATTATAAAGTTTTACATATAAAACAATGAACCAAAGTGTGGTCCATTTAGTGAAATGATGCCTCAAACCACAGGCCACTCAGTCCTTTAAAATTTTTGAAAAGGTGGCTTCAGTCTTTATCATTGGTTCTAGGGGATAATGGTAGATCTTATAACTGATAGCTTCTTAGGTTCACTGAAATTTTTATTAGTAGTAAATTTACTACGTATGGGTTTCCCCTATTCCCACCTTCACACCCCTCCAAAAAGAAAATTACAAGGAAAAAGATAAAATATTTGGTAATATACTGACAGCAGTATTAGTCTTTTCGAAGATCTCATGTGCCAGTAATTTTAAAGGACCACAATACACTCCAGATTTTGCTGCCAAGTATTTCTGGATTGCATGGTAAGTCTTTCCACTATTTGTGGGTCCTGAATGGAATATTATCTTCCGCTGTCTGGATCTGGCTTCTGGGTACCTAAAACATGAGTAGGAAACAGCTTAATCCCATTAACTTAAAATCTTCTCTGGCAAAAATATCAACTGAAAAAAATTCCAAATGAAACACCCTTTTAACATTCACAAGGTAGCTTCTTTGAAAAACTAAATTAAACAATGCATTTCATATTCACATTAAAATAAGGACTGATTTCCAAAAAAGACATTTACTCACTAAAGAAGAGGAAAGACCCAAATGCAAATTAATTTCTTGGATATTTTTCCCATTGTAAAAATTCCTTTATCTCAGAAAAGTTCCGTAAATAAGTCTGATAGCAATCAGCTCCATAGATATGTTCACATCATTCTCACAGCTCTAAACACGTGACCCTATAAATAAATACTCACAGGCTTCTGAGTCTCAAGGTAAAAATATAACTTCATTTATATTGTGTATATGTTCCATGATGGAATAACCAGTACTGGACTTGTCCTTCCACCATACACAACTATAAAACTGGACAAAATATATGCAGCAACCATTTGAGGGCACTGGGCAATAGGCAGAGCACGACTGCAATCCCTGCAAGAAGGGTGTGCTTGAGGAGAGCCCTAATTCACCCAAATAGGGCCTAGGGAAATGGAACCCAAGCAGAGTACAATAGTCCCACTGAGCTGAAGAGGCAGAGATGAAGTTCAGAGCTGCTAAAACAGCTGGAATTGGAAGGACAGAGTATAGAAGAGAATGGAGAGTCCAAGGTTGGGGAGCCCTGAAGTCTGTGTAGGGATTCCCCATGGCTCCTTGGTCAAGGGCTGGGTGGAAAATGTGCAAGGTGAGAACTGCCTAGTAGAGCACAGCTTGTTAAGGGTTTGAGAGCAGAAAGCCTTAGAGGTCACAAAGTGCTAGGAGATGTTAGAGTTCCAGGAACAGTAGAGAGAGCTCATTAACACCCGAGGCTTTCAGTTGGGACACAAGGCCACATTAAGGATGACACTGACTGCTCTAGATCTGCCCAAATAAAGCCTAAAATCAAGCCTGATCAGGATTAAGGGGAGCTACCAGTTAAATGCCTGCCAGAATTAACAGCCTTTTATTCAAGGAAAACGGAATAATTCAGGTGCTTTACAATTTATTATTCAATGTACAATAAAAAACATAATGATCATTAAATGCCCCAAGATTAGAAACCGAAAATTTCAAATCCCCAAATAAAGAAACTAACCAATTAGGTGGTATTCGTAAGTCACTGATTTTACGTAGATCATCTTTACATTCCAGCACAGGGAATATCTGTTTTGCATGTCTCAAGAAAAATGGAAATAAATCATCCACATGAGCTGGAAAATAAAACACTGTATTAACATGTGTACGCTAAATGTTAACTATAACCAAAGTTAGTGAGACCTTTTTTCTTATGAACTAAGTTGGGGGGTGGGGCATCATCTGGATAAAAAGAAAAGCCCTAGAGCAGGGAGGATCATCCTTTTCTGGGATCATGCTCTGTCTTACTTTTTCCTCCAAATTTCACTTACATTATCCAGGGAAAAAAAAACAGGCTGCCAACCACCATTATCTTCTTTAATGCCAAAAGGAAAAAATCAGCGTAGGTGAAAGTTAAATTAAAAAATAAAGATCCCAGAAATATACATTAGAGAGAAGGTCTGTGTTGCAAAAGAGAAATGCAGGTGCAAACATTTTTTAAACTATAAAAACCACACAAAGGGACAAACAGGAAAATGAATTAATTTCTCAGCAAGAATTCTCTACAACTTACTGGCTCTGAGTCAAGGGTGGGGCCATGTACCATTCTGCTTTGTATCCAGGTTCTACCTCAGCAAAAGTCTAAGAGTCAAATATGTCTTAAAAATATAACCAAATCCAACCTGGTTAAGGGAATAACGTGATATACTACTATTTTTAATTTTGCAGCAAGAGCTTTATCCCGATATGAGGTAGAAAAAAAGATAGTAGCAGAAAGAGATGGAATCCACTATGTGCTAATTCCACCTGGTGTGAGAAACCATTTCAGTGTGGCCTATGTTAACACTTAGTGGAGAGCGGATGATGATAGATCAAGGACCCAGTCTTTCTCCAGGCCAAGATATGAATGATTTAATAACTACCTCACGGTAGCAAAAGGACCTAGAAAGATCTCCTATCAAAGTGCGAGATTATTTACAAAGTATATTACTTGGACCTATTCTAAAACAAATAAGCTCTGCCTAGAGAAGTAAACATGAAATATAGGAAAAAATAGAAAGTATGTTCAACAGGAATTTTAAAATCTCTAAACACTTGCCTGCACTGAAGCAAATATCATTCAAAACAATATGAATGTCCACATCCAGGGAGTGAGACTGCATAATATAATTTCTAAAACTTATGAAAGCTTGATGGAAGAGACGAGCTGTGGAAAGCATAGTGTCAAAACAGGTAGAGGTTAACTTTCATTAAAAAAATATATATACACACACACATATACACAGCGCACACTAAATTAATCAAAAGTGTCATTTTAAATTATTTTCATAATAAACTTGAAAGCATTCTAATTTTTCTGTATCGAAGTGTTATTGGTTAGGAAGAGATACAGTAACTGGCAGAAATATTTTAAATATATATTTTAGATACATTCAACTTAAAGGGATTGCATTTTCTCAGAAATATACCTCAGTACATGTCAAATTAAGCATTTCCATAGTTCAGGAAATAATAGTCAAGAACACGAAGAGTCCATTTCTTAACATAAAACTTCCAACAGACAGTTCTGGAGTTTTTATGACTCCAAATTCACTAATATTGGGAAAGGGTAAGGCACTGAAATGTTTTATCAGTATTTAAATAACATAAGGGGAGCGGATATGGCTCAAGTGGTTGAGTGCCTGCTTCCCACATGGGAGATTCCTGGTTCGGTTCCCAGTGCCTCCCCAAAACAAAAAACAAACAAGTAAACAAATGAAAAAACCAACTCAGGGGAGCTGATGTGGCTCAGTGGGTGAGTGCTGGGTTCCCACATTCGAGGTCCTGGCTACATACATACATACACACATACACATATTCATACATACATAAATAAAATAAGGATTTTTTGCGCCTAACAAAACTGTTGGGGTAAAGCAACAATTTCCTCTTTTGTTTACCCAGCCCCAGGTCTATTCCAATACTGGCAATGAGGACTCACCTTGCCATGTAATGTCTCACAAAGTGAGCCTTGTCAGTTC
Organism: Cabassous unicinctus; assembly: GCA_029593785.1. Classification (NCBI taxonomy): domain Eukaryota; kingdom Metazoa; phylum Chordata; class Mammalia; order Cingulata; family Chlamyphoridae; genus Cabassous; species Cabassous unicinctus. The sequence continues at coordinate 3,897 of JAQZBX010050736.1, read as the reverse complement.
CTTCAAGCACAAACAAAGCTCAGGGACATGTCACCAGACCACAGATATGTATAGGCTACACAAGGTCCCATACAATACTAACAAAGCTATACCCTAAGAAGTAATAAAACATCATTATGAAATGTGATTAGACTTACCATCCAGCCCATAATCAGCACTCAGTTTCTGAATTTCTTTTCTCTTATAAAAATTGTCTAAGATCTTCTTTACTTCATCTGGAAGAAAGATATCAAAATTTAACATTTGTTTACTACCTCAGACAGAGAAACGTCTGAAAAGGAAAAGAAAGTTGAAGTCAGAACACTCAAAGCAGTAGTTGACCTACTGGGTAATGCAAGAACTTAAAAGGTTTTAGTTGCTCACAAGTGCTTTACGGATTAATGGTGCAATGGAGTGTCCAACAAAATAATAAAATCAAATAATGCGAAATATATTCTTGTTTTATTGCAGAGGAACGAGCAAGGCTCTACAAGATTAAAAGAGGTAGCCCCTAGCCTCCACCAGACCACTTTTAGACAACTGTGTTCTATTTTATTTACTTATAACCACTCTGAACATCAAATAGGGCAGCTACATTGTGTGTCATGCAAATGATTAAAGGAGTTGGGAATGACCTATAGTTTGAAGATGGTATCGGAGAGAATATTTTATTTTGTTCTAGAGGGCAGAATTAAAGTCAGTGGGAGGTGAGAGAAGCAGATTTCAGTAGAAGTTATATAAGAATTTCCAGACAATTAGACATTGAAAAGGGGTTGCCTCACAGAATTATGAGCTCCTCATTATCAGATGTACTCAAGCAAGGGTGAGATGACCATATTTCAGGGGTGATGTCAGAGAAATTACTGTGCTGTAGGGAAGGCTGAATCAGGTGCCTGCTAAGGTAACATGCCACTATGAGTCAATAATTTTCTAGGTGAAAATGCTTTCAATTAAACTGAAATTGTATTAATGCCGGCACAGGTCAAAGAAACCACTGAACTATTTTGTAAGATGAACATTTTGCTGATCCATCCACACACTGTGCACTTCTGGGAAAGCAGGCCAAAATTGAGGATGCAGTCTTTGCCATGAAACACAGAAAGGCCAAGAAAAAACTCAGAAAAAGAGCCAACCACATTGTCACCCAGCACATACAACACTCATTAAAGAAATTAACCCTGAACAAAGCATCCCATTAACAAAACTCTGTTTTGCAGAATGAGGGAATTTCAAAGGCACTGATTTAGCTACTAGATTTGCCGATAACTGAATATGAGATACATTATGCATTTATCCAATGAAGACAGCTAACCTGATATTTCTGGGTTTCTGTTACTTTGTACCTAGTGATAGCAAAAATTTCTTTCTTTTTGTTTTGTTTTGTATAGGAATCTCACATTTTTCCAGACTTTTTTTCCATTTCCAAATTCTAAAGAACAATCATGCTTATCATACAGGAAACTTTCTTTTAATTACTAGCAGAAAAATCAGTGACAAGACTGGGAAAAAGAACTGGGAAAATTCTGTTGACTTATAAATGCAATTCAAACAGAAGGCAAGTCATATTTATTTAGAATTAATCCATTTTATAAGACTAACATTCTGGTGTCTTAAGAATCATGCTACTTTACTCATTTAAAAAAAAAAAATTATGAGAGAAGTTGTAGGTTTACAGAAAAATCATGCATAAAATACCAAGTTCCCATATACCACCCAGTTATTAACCCTTTGCTATTTTATTCCATTTTAAATGTTTCCAAAATGTAAGTAAAAAAGAAAAAATCATAAAACACCACACACTGTATAATATTATTTATAACACTATTTATAACAAATGTCCAGAATAGGCAAATCTATAGTGACAGAAAGTAGACTGGTGGTTACCTAGGGCTCAGGGAGAGGGGCAACACTGACTACAAATGGGTATGGGGTTTCTTTTCTGGGTAATGAAAATGTTTTAAAATTAAGTTATAGCCATGGTTGCACAATCCTGCAAATATACTAAAAAACAAGGAATTATACACTTTAAATGGGAAATTTATGGTATGTAAATTATATCTCAATAAAGCTGTTTAAAACTATGACTATTACCCACCCAAAAATAGAGAGTTTCTCTGTATCAAGACTTTATTTTGGGAAGTAGATGTGGCTCAAGTGATTGGGCTCCCATCTACCATATAGGAGGTCCAGGGTTCGATTCCCCGGGCCTCCTGGTGAAAGGCAAGCTGGCCCGCGCAGAGTGCTGGCTCGCGCAGGAGTGCTGACACAGCAAGATGACGCAACAAAAAGAGACACAGAAAAGAGACAACAAGAGATGCAGCAGACCAGGAGCTGAGGTGGCATAAGAGACTGAGCGCTTCTCTCCACTCCGGAAGGTCCCAGGATCGGTTCCTGGTGCCACCTAAAGAGAAGACAAGTAGACACAGAAGAACACACAGGGAGCAGACAGAGAGCGCAAAACAACGAGGGGGGGTGTGTGTGAGAAACTAATAAATAAACAAATCTTTAAAAATAAAAAAAAAAGACTTTATTTTATCTAAAAGGATTTTCCAAAATGCATTAATTTTTTAAATAATGGTGAAAACAGTAACACAATGGAAATAGCACTGGAAAAAATTTAATTTACTACTGAAGTATATGAAAACAGGTTTCTTTTTCACAAAAATTAAGCTTTAACTGTTCCACTGTTCTTAACAGAATGACCCAAATTTTGTTCATAATTACTTCTCATTAAAATCATCAAGTGATTAAAATTAGAGACTCTCTGGATTTCAGCCATAGTAGAAATTAGTCATCTCATCTCTTAACCAGGTACTAGGTTTCTTCCTGCTACCTTTAATAGGAATCTGGGAAATAATATAGCTATGTTGGGATTCCACTACATTTGCTAAAATATAAGAGTCTAGAAGCCACTATAAACTCTGAGCCAATTACAATGTATTTTAAATGATTACATCTTCTTTTGGAGACAAAACAAAATGTTCCAGTTTCTCTTCTAAAATAATTACCTACTTTACTCACTACTCTTATGCCCTAAGGAGAAAGTAAGTAGCCATTACTACAGACTTCTGACTTCTTATCTTGTGATTTATTCATTTTGTTGAAATGTTTTCATTCACTTGGTTCATTCACCAGTAACTGAAAGCCCAGGCACAATATGCCAATAATAATCTAATTCCAATGCCAGAAGCTTCTAGAAAGGCCAACTCTACAGTGGAAATACAGGTGAAGAAAATTGATCAGAAAATCTCTAGGATCCAAAAAGGAAAGGCAGAGGAGCCATACAGGACCAGAATCAATCATGAAGAGATTGTATCAAAGGCCACCAAATAATGACACTCAGTCATGCCCCTTTAATATTACAACTAGTATTACTGCCCTTGCCTTTGATTATGAACATGTACTAAAAGACTGTTCTAAGTAGTGGCAAAGAACTCATACTAAATCTTTCATATCATCTCAAAGGGAATTAGGAAATGTTGTACAAGAGTTGCTAACGCACCAAGCCCCGTGCTCAGGTACACCGCCAGGCCCCACAAGCGGGTGAGCCCTCCAGGCCCCATGCACAGGTGCACCATCAGGCCCCGTGAGCCACGCAGCAAGATGATGACGTAACAGGAGGGTGACACAAGACTCACCGAAAAACGAGGAACTAAGGTGGCGCAGGCGGTAGGATGCCTCTTTCCCACATTGGGGGTTCTGAGGATTGAATCCCAGTGAAGACAGGAGGAGAAGGATGAGAGGAGAGGGCAGGAAACGGACAGAGAGTTGCCCAGTGAATGAACACAGGAACAGCAAAAACGGGGGTGGGGTGTGGGAATAAAAATGGATAAAAGTAAATAAATAAATCCTTAAAAAAAATGTATAGGGAAGGAAGATACGGAATATAGTTAGTAGTAATACTTTGACTATGCTTTT
>JAQZBX010050734.1:9494-19676 GCA_029593785.1 Cabassous unicinctus | reverse complement strand
AATGCTTAACAACAATGCAATGTATAGTTCGTAGGGTAAGTTATGAGAGCCTTGTATGATGTTATGTATGTTTTGTAAGTTCACAACTATTGCTATACACTTATTGTTTACTTATGCTCATGTATGAGTACTATATTTCAATAAATTTTTAAAAATAAATAATTAATTAATGCATTCAATCAGTCAATTAAAACTTAAAAGCCCAAGAGATACCAAACATTTTCCAATTTCAATGAACTATGCAACTCAGTACTAAGATAGGAAGTCACTCTGGGTCCTCACATACGTAAATTTTTTAAAAAATGGATGTATTAGTCATGAATTTTCTTTGTTCAACCAAGCAGAAGCAAATGGAAAGTTGTACTAGTGGAATATCATCTATCTAAACATAATTTTGCAATGTGGTAGAAAATAAAATTATAGAATAATATGATGACACATTCATTTTTAATAATTAGAGAGAAAAATTTCACTGCAAGATGCAAATGAAATTCATTTGACTAACTTTTTTAAGTTTATTGTTTACCTTTATCTAAGTGATTTGTGACAAGAAACACTGATATTATATAACAGAGTATATTTATCCCTACTGGTATTTTAATAAAAGTCGTATATATGTGTGTGTGCGTGTGTGTGTGCGTGCACACACACACACAAATATATTTAAATGGCCCACAGAATAAAGCATTAGTTAAAAGTAAAAAAGAAGAGCACAAGGCAATCTGACCTTGTTTGCATTATTTAATGGTAGCACAATATGTGAATTTTGGAACCAATAACCTTATATATGAATGTTACATCCTATTTAAAATGTTGGTAGGAGGTTTTAGAAAGCAAGTAGAGAATGATGAGCCAATGCTCAATCTGGTAGACTCTATAAGGTGAATGGGGGAGTTTTGACAGAAGATCCGGATGATTGATGGAGCAGCAATGTAAACAGTGTTGATGATGAAGGAGTGTGAGTGTAAGCAGGGTTGGCGGAGGTGCATCAAGCTATCTATACAGTAAGGTGGAGTCATGGAGGAAGGAACAGGTGAGCTCTGAATAGGTAGAGGTCTTTGGTTGTGAAAGCAATTGTGGGAGTGTTCTTGACAACTATGTGTAACTTGTGCAGAGTGTTGGTGTTGGGGGTATATGTTGGTAAGAGTGTATTTGGGGCATGCTTCTATGGAAGATGAATGTGTTCATGTGGTCATAGGGTGTTATCTCAGTGAGTGGAAACCCACACAATAACCAAGAAAATATTAAATTCCCATCAAGTAGAACCCTGCAATGTTCTCTAATACAGTGGGAAGAATCTCTAAAGTACATAGGTAGTGACTAATAAAAGAAAATGAACCAATATGCTAAGCCCTTGGTATTAGTGCTTATACTTATGAACCTTGTTCTTATAAAATTGAAATTTAGCCTAACAATATAAATTGCCTAAACTCAGCAGTTTAACTTACTACTTCCCCCATGCCCGGTGTAAGATATGACTCCTGGTCATGAGTATCCCTAGCAATGAGGGATTATTATCAAACACCAAACACCTATGAATTTGGAAAAAGACCTTGAACAAAAGGGAGAAAATGAATAGAAAGAGTTTTTACAGCTAAGAAATTTCAAAGTGAGCTGGGAGGTCATGCGAGAGATTACAGTTATATATGACTTACACAGATCTCCCTAACTGCTATAGTTGTCAAAGCTTCAAACCGGGTACTCCTGAGGGCTCTAGAGACATCTGAACTCAATAGGCAAGGCACACACTCATGAAATCAGCACCCTGTTAGTGGGCATTATCTTTGAATATATGATAACGTATTTCTTCAATGTAACATAGTTAGATTCATTTCTAGATTCTCTATGCATGATTTTTATCACATTTATTTGAACCTATAATTAGTTCTATACCTATTAAATATGTGTCCCAGAGACTCATATTTTTTATATGTTCATATGACAGTTGAGTCCTAAATCTCAGCAGAATTTCAGTCAACACCTACTCTCCAGATCATCGGACAAACCAATGACAACTAACAAACTGATGATGGACAACACCCATCTCTAAAATCAAATAGCATCTACAACTTTAAGGAAAACACTTCCTGCCTTCTGCTCCATAAGATCTAAACCATCTCTCAATTTGAAGCACTGTGGACATTACTATGTGAAAATCCTCAAGAATGAGGAATGAATAAACATAAGGGGGAAATGTAACCATGGACCAAATAGACATTATTATTGTAGTTATAGAAGAACTTGTAACATTAATATAATGTTAGTGGTTACCAGAGGGCCTGTGGAGAGCAGGAGAGAAGAATAAGTGGAGCATAAGCCTGGGCTAGCCAATAACTCAAATGGAGAGGCACCATGCAGGGTTTTGGGGCCTGATTTGAATGCACAGGAGAGTTTGGCAATACTGAAGTCTATCTCTTTTAAATTTTAGATACTTTCTAAGTACTTCCAATGATGTTTAAACCATATTAAGTGTCCTTAACTATTTTTAGTACTTTAATTTTTACTTCTATACTTTTAACATGACTACACTAATTAACAGATATTTTTCTTTAGCAGTATAGGAAAAACTACTTTATTCATTATTTTATGAAAACCTAAGATTTCCAATGGAATCATGATTATCTCTCACCTTCCCCCACTTTAATAAGCAGATTGGCATGGCCTCAGACAGGTTTCCCTGTTATGATGTTACTTTTTGTTAATAACATCAATTCAGCTTTTTATTTAATAATGACTTCCTGGAATTAGCCATTTAAATATTTCAGTTTTGAAAATGCTTTTGCAAACTTCCTATAAACAACCATAACCACATAGGCTATATTACTTCATCTCAAAACAAATTTCACCTTTACAAAACACATTCTCTTACTTAATGTTACCTTCTACAAGTTTCTATATTCCTTCAAGCCTTGTCTTACATATTTCCACTATGATTTTAAGAAAGCAGCCATCTTATTTTAGGACAAAACACATCCCCTTAAACAAACTTATCAAAAATTAGTCAGAATTGACTATGACTTCACTTCCACAAACCTTTTACTTCTTTCTATATCCATTTAGGTCTCATATCTCTCATTCTGTGCTATGTAGAAAATAAAGCTATTTATTTCAATTTAGGCAAAAACATTTTTTTAAAAAAGAGGTTTGTAGTAATTTCATTAGCAAAATTCTTACAATTTTCATCACCTTAAAGATTTAACAGACTTAAGACTACCTTATTTTATTAGTATCCATATATACCTAGGGAGATTACACAGAAGTTAAATAAAATTGGAACAATTATAGTTTATACAAGAAATGTTCTTATTTCTTCCTTCCTCCACAGGAAGCTAAAGCCTCTTTTCTTTAATAAAATTCTAAAATTGTGAATAACCTTAAAAGCATACTGACTACCATGTTCTGGAATATGCTAAAATTGTTTAATTTTCTTTAATCATAATTTTGAAAAGATATTTTCATAGCTATCAAGGACTTTTCCATTACTTACTGAAATTTGAAATTTGGATTATTAATTACCCTGATTTTAAGGGTGTTAAAAGATTTAATTGGCGAGTTACAGGGCAAATTATGATTCAGACACAAATAGCAAGATAGACACAAAAACACAACTCACTAAAACTACTTATAATTTATATTCTTTTACAAAATGGGTTGAACCATAAGATAACATTATATTCAAAAGATCTCTTTGAAGACTATTTCTGATTTTTCTAATCCACACTGTGACGAGACAGTTTTACACAAAAATTTCATTATTTTTCATTATCGGTTTATAAACAAATTGTTCCCAATCCTCTAAACACAATTTACATCATTTTCCTTTCCTTTAGAGCTTTGCTTATTTCTCACTTCAACTTTTACAAGCCTCAGATGAGCAACACCAATTCCAGTATATACTCACTGAGGTCATTGAAGTCTCAGGGAAACCTGGTTTTTCTTATGACTTTCTGATACTTGGAGTAGGAGGTCCCCCAGTCTCCAGTCCTTGGAGATGAAAGGTCTCCAGCAGCTGTTGGATTGGAAGAGTGGTCATCCAATTCCAAGGCCCGAGGATTCCAACAAGCAGCAATCTTCTCAAAGTTTATGGGGTCACTCTGGGCTCTTGAACAGAGAAGGTAAATTGGAGCCCACAATTTCATGTTCATGAGAGAAAGCAGGCAGATTAACACCAGGGGAAGGACTGGAGATGGGTGTCCCAAAATTTGCCTTTGCCTAAGCCATGGGGAACAGAAGTTGTCAAGGATACAACCAGGGGAGAATAGAGTAGTTACCATTACCAAGGTGAGGTCAGTCCTGAAATAACCATAAGCAGAGGTAGGTCAGGTTCAGTTTAGAATTACCATTATTATAGCAGCATACACAAGGGTGAGACTAGACCTGAAGTAACCATAAACCAAAGGTAAATTAATCTAAGATTACTGTCACAGCAGCAGGTCTAGGCTAAATCCACCCAGTTATAGCACTTTTAGATATTATCATTTTGCTTTTTTATAATATAAAGGCATCTATATAATGATTTTAACTTTTAGTTACAGTTTCTATTAAGTTTTACTTCAAAACCAATTGGCCACTTTCATCTCTGCCTGTTCTAGGTATATATCACTTTCTAGTTTTAACTTTTTGTCTAAGTGGCACACAGAGGCATTTCAATTGTTCTGCCTTGGAAGCCACCTGCAAGGTTCCTAACAGGAGCCTTGCTATAGCTATGGATATCTGGCAGTTTCCCTTTTCCTTATTTATGTGCAGCTGCTGTGGTACCTGTTGTAGCACTGCCAGCATACAAGCCAGAGAATTTAGGGTGTCCAACATTCTTTGGGAAGAGCCAGTTCATCCAGAAAGACAGTGGCCCATTTCAATATGGACATTATAGGCCTACACAGTACTTCCTATGCGGATTCTCTTTGTCCTGAGCTCCATGCATGGTATGCCAGTGGTCTTTCATCCTCCTTGCTCAACAATTGATCCAACTGAACTCCTGAAAGGCACAAATTGGTGCACCATGAGAACAAAGAATGCCCTGGCACTTAGTGAGACATAAGCTTTATTGGGACTTACAGACAGGAGAGGATGTACTATGGCGGTGCTTCAGAGAAGGAAGCTAGCACTCTGAAAAGAGTTGGGAAAATGAAGGGTAATATAAGGGGTTTCAGACCAAGAACATTGTATAGGGTATGAGAACAGAGTTTCTGCTAGGATCACATGAGACATACATATGGGGTCTGGTGATGTTTTCACTACACTTGTAGGAAGGATGTTTACCAAGGATATTTACTGCTTTGGGAAGATTATATTTTATGTACCAGATATACACTCTTTCCCTTCCAGGGAGGGTTAACCTTTAACTTATATCTAGGATATGCAGATTGGTACATGCTGAGGACTTGGGGGTGGGGGGGGGGCCTGGGTCCCCACAGTGGTGTCCTAGGTTTTCTTTTTGCTGCTTCTTATTGCTGTTTGCTTTATAAGAATTTTAGTCTTTGTAATTAAATATCTGGATATTATATATCTATATGAAAATATAAAATGGAAATTATAGTAAGCTTAATAAAAATGGCTACAATCACATGTCAATGATAAAATGAAGTATTTCTTAAAAAGAAAAGATGCTCCTGCAAATAATGCAGGTAATCGTGGGATTAGTGAATGTGTTTGGGCTGAACAATTATGTTTTTTGTTCCTAACAAATTGTGGCAATAGACAATGATTCATCCTTTTAACTTATGCCTTTTTTGTTCACTTTTTCTTCTTGTTTACATCACTAAACTTCAATGAAATGATAATAATATTTGCAGCAGTAAAACTGACAGAGCTTTTGTGAGAATAAAATTAGAATTATATTAGACAACTTTGAAAACTAAATCACAGTAAAATCTTATGGATGACCAGTGTTTGAACAAAATTGATGTTGTTTATATTGATGGTGACAGAGATGATACAAAGATGGTAAAGGTCATTGTTATGACTCAATATTGATTTCCATCCAGGCACATATATAGATATATATATGTGGATATATATATATATATATATATATATATTTATAGATATATATATATATCTATAAATATCCACTATATAATACCTCTTACATATCTTATAAGACCATTATTTTTTAATACATGTTCCATTTATAAGCTTAAATCTCAGAGAAATAAATAACTAACCCAAATATATATAATTAGTAAATGACAGAGCAATAATTATATCTAGATTTGATCAAAACTTTAGGTAGTTTACTTGTGTAATGTAGAAGAATACATCTACCCCAGTCTTAACCAAAATTTCAAGGTTACACTCTCATAATTAGTTTCTATCTATATATCTTTCAGAATCACCATCTATTGATTTATCTCTTTATCTATCTATTAAGACTGATTCACCATGTGGAATTTCATGGAGGGATATAATTTAGAAACACAAAACATGTGCACACATGTAAAATACTCATTGAGTATTCTAGATCTATTTATACACAAACAATCTTATGATTCTCTAAACTATGTCTTCTAAATAATTGTAACATAAATTTTTAAATATTAAATAAGATCATTAAATCCTAAGCCAGTAATTTATAAATTGGTATGCACTTTTTCTCTTTAATATTATTGACTCAGGAAATCTATGATGTAGTGAGCATACAAGGAGACTTGCAAAACTGTGCCTTCTCTAGAACTCAGAAGAAACTCATGAATCATCTGAATGTGATTTTAGAAAAGTTATTTTACAAAAGAGTAAATTCTAGACATCTGATGGTAATAAAATATAATTCTTATTTACAGATATGCAGATTCATGTATTATGAGAAACTTCTAGTGTCAACTAAGATTGACATTTTATGGCCAATGAGAACAAAGCTCTATCAGGAAAATTGACAAGATTCCCATGATTAAAGGTAACTTGAAAACTGGCCTATATTCTCCAGATATTTTGGAAATCTTGAGAATATAGGACTTCACCAGAATTTATGTGAACCTTGGTATGGTGTTTCTTGAGCTTTAGAGGCTTTTAAAAATCCTGCTTGATAGTCCATATAAAATTTCCAGCAAAAAGCATCTTTGGCAGGCTTATATGGAAAATTCAAGCTCTTGCTTACCATGTAAATGAACAAGCCAAATTGAAATGTACTATCTTTATTTAGTGGGCAAGAATGATCTGTCTTTTAGATTATTTTTGATCAATGATGAGGTGAGTGTAGGAAAAGATGTATGCTTCAGAAGAAAAGCATACATTGTCTACATTCTAGAAGAGACTCATCCAGGGTAAGTATCTTTCTCTAGGTCACTTTATGGGCTTAAATAAGTAACTTAAAATCACTGGATTCATTTTATTACATAATATATTAATGATAATATATTTTAGAAATCTATATCTTCTATGAATTTATAATATAAACATATAGAATGTAAATATACACACATGGGGTGAATAGAGAGAAAAGATCATAAAAGATTTTGTCATTACCTCAAAGAGGCAATTTGCCCAATTTTAATAAAGCAATTTCTCTTTTAATTGTTGAGTTGTAGTATCTCTTTAAATATAATATTTTAATGTCTTCACTTGTGATTGGTTTCTTCAGGGGTAAATGCAGGGTTAAGGAAGAATGGAATTATGGGTATTTTCACCTTTATTATTCATTTCAAAAGATTTACAATATTTTTACCAATTCTGCACAGATTAGCCCTCAGCTTTCCATTCTTTACACTTATTTTATTTTCTGATGACCTACATTCTCATTATTAACTCCATGAGTTTATACAATATATTTAGTTCATAACAGTGCAATCAAACAGTATTTGTTATTTTGTGTCTGGCTTGCTTAACTCAACATAATATCCTCCAGGTTCATCCATGTTGTCATATACTTCATGACTTCACTTATTCTTACAGCTGCATAATATTCCATCATGTGTATACACCATTTGTTTATCCATTCATCAAATGATGGACACCTGGGTTGTTTCCATCTTTTGCCAATTGTGAATAATGCCACCATGAAAATCAGTGTGCAGATGACTGTTCGTGTAACCACTCTCAGATCTTCTGGGAATATACCTAGTAATGGTATTGCTGGGTCACATGGCAATTTTGTAATCAACTTCCATTGGAGCTGCCAAATACTCTTCCTCAGTGACTGTACAATTCTGTGTTCCAATCAGTAGTGAATAAGCATTCCTATCTTTCCCCATCATCACTAACACTTGTACGTTTCTGACTTTTTAATAGTGGCCATTCTAAAAGGTGTGAAATGATATCACATTGCAGTTTTGATTTGCATTTGCATTTCACTCATCACTAGTGATATTGACCATTTTTTCGTGTTTTTTTTCACTATTTGTATTTCTTCTTTGAACAGTTGTTCATTCCAGACATTTGCCCATTTTTAATAGAGTTGTAGTATCTCTTCAAATATAATGTTTTAATCTCTTCATTTGTGATTGGTTTCTTCAGGTCTTCTATTACTTTTAGCATCAGTGTAGGCTATTCTTGTGTTTTCAGGAATGTGTCTATCTTGTTTATATCATCTAGTTTTTTGGTACACAATTTATCATAGTATCCTCTTATGATCTCTTATTTCTTTGGGGTCATTGGTAATGTTCCCTGTTTAATTTCTGACTTGATGTATTTGTGTTTCCTCTTTTTCTTTTCCTTTGTCAGTCTAGCTAAGGGTTTGTCGATTTTATTGATATTCTCAAAGAACCAAACTTTGGTTTGTTGTTTCTCTCTATTGATTTTTTTGTTCTCAATTTCATTTATTTTGCTCTGTCTTTACTATTTCTTTCCTTCAGCTTGCTTTGGGATTAGTTTTATGTTATTTTTTAGTTTCTCCAGGTGTGTAGTTTGATCTTCTATTTTAGCTCTTTCATCTTTTTTAGTTTACACATTGAGGGCTATAAATTTCCTAATCAGCACTGCCTTTGTGGTGACCCAAAAGTTTTAATATATGGTGTTCCAATTTTCATTCATCTCAAGATATTTCCTGAATTCTCTTGCAATTTCTTGTTGGACCCTCTGATATGATTGTACTTAATCTCCATATATTTATGAATTTTCCCTTGTTCTAACCCTTATTTCCACTTCAGTCCATTGTGATCACAGATAGTGTCTTTATAATTCTGGTTTTTAAAAGTATATTGAGTCCCGTCTTCTAACTCAACATATGGTCTATCCTGAAGAATGATCAACGAGCACTTGAAAATAATGTATTTCTTTTTATTTTGTGGTGCAATGCTCTATAAATATCAGTTAGGCATAGTTCATTTATCACTTAATTCAGACTCTGTTTATTTATCCTCTGTCCAGATTTGCTTTCTAATACTGAGAATGGTGTATTTGAGTCACCAGCTATTATTGTAGAGACATCTATTGCTCACTTTGGCTTTGCCAATGTGTGCCTCATATATCTTGCAATCAGATAAATTTAGTGTTGTTATTTCTTCTTGGTGAATTGCCCTTTTTATTAATATATCTTAACTTTTTCATCCCTTATAGCAGTTTTGCATTTAAAATATATTTTTCCAATATTATTATCACTACTTCAGCTCTTTTTTGGTTAATATTTGCATGGTATATTTTTTCCAACCTCTCACTTTTAACCTTGTTGTTTCCTTACATCTGAGGTTTGTCTCTTGTAGACCACATATAGATGGCTCATATTTTTTTTATCCATTCTGTAACTCTAAGTATTTTGTTTTGGGAGTTCATGCCATTAACAAGCAATGTTATCACTGTATAGACATCACATACGTCATCAATTTTGTCTTTTGGCTTTCAATTTTCATATGTTATTACTGTCTGTCTTTTTACCCTTTAATTTAAACTTTCTCATAATCTCCATTTCTAAACTCTTCTCCAAGTCCCACCCTTGTTTTTGTTGTTGTTGTTGTTGTTGTGTTTCTTTTCAGGGTGCAGCACTTCCTTGAGTATCTCTTGTAATTCTGGTCTTTTGGTAACATATTCTATCAGTTTTGTTTGTCTCTTAAGACTTTAAACTCACCCTCATTTTTCAATGACAGTTTTACTGGTTACAGAATTCTTGGCTGGCAGTTTTTCCCTTTCAGTACATTAAATACATAATACCAGTTTCTTCTCACCTCCATGGTTTCTTATGAAAGTGCACACTTCCACATTTAATCTTACTGAGGTTCCCTTGTATGTGATGCTTTGCATTTCTCTTGCTGCTTT
>JAQZBX010050733.1:0-19576 GCA_029593785.1 Cabassous unicinctus | reverse complement strand
GTTCCCTGGGTTGGCTTTTTTGTTTGTTTTTGTTTTTTTCAGGAGGCACTGGGAACCGAACCTGGGACTTCCCATGTGGGAGGTGGGTGCTCAACTGCTTGAGCCACATCCGTTCCCCTGAGTTTCATTTTATTAGCCATGCTATAAACATCTTTTAAGTTGTCTTGGAAAAAGGCAAGATGAAAATAAACTTTAAAAAAACATTGCCTCTCAACCTACCGCATTCCAGAAGCCAACTCTGGGGTGTGAATTCTCAGCATCATCCTCTAAACTCCTGTTTGCTTTTAGTACAGAACTGGAGGAAAGCTCTAGACAAGTCAGACCTGGAACATCTGCACATATCCCTAAAGGCCCCAGACTGGTCTCAAAGACTCAAGGAGGTCTGCCAAGCACCAAGTCTTTCCCAAACCAGAAATCCCTAGAAGAGAGAGTGGACTTGCCCATCGTCCTCTCTGAAGACTCCGTGTAACCTGGGAGTCCACCCCATTCACCTGGCACATTTCTCATAGCAGAAACCCAACCAGATACTTGACAATTTCACTTGAAGAGTAAGGTTCTGTTTCTGCTGGCATTTGCAAAAAAAAAAAAAACAACTAATAAGAATAGCAATACCTAAGAGGGGTGGCAGCTATAATGCATATTTATTTTCCCCAAATTCTCAGCAGACATCAGCTACTTGTCCCAGCCCTATAGGAGTCCACAGGAACCACCTGGCTACTTAAACCCCACCCTGGTTCTCCACCAGCCCTAGTTATATGGATGAATGCTAATTTGCACATATGTTTTTAATATATATTCCCATTAAAAATGTCTTAACCATCCAACAGAAAAAGAAATTCACAAATAATAACAGCAGTACTCTGTTTTTAGAACTGAAATGTCTTAAAATAAAAACAATGCATATTTATGATGACAAACACAGTTATAAAGTTTCTAATCTGATTCTATTAAAGATGTGGAAAAGCAGGATAGCTTGTAAGTATAAGGCTGTCAAAGCCAAATGCATAGCAGCCGGTGGCAACTTTTAAGAGCTGGAAAATCTACCACTGGTACTTTATACTTAAAAGCTACTTATGAAGATTCTATTTGTGATGACCAGTAAAATAGTTCATAAAATAAGAATGATCTCTTAAAAAGACAAAAAGGTATGTGTTCTTTGCTCCTATTCAGAAGATCTCCTTTCCTGAGCTGAAAATCCCTGCCCAAACTAAATTAGTATTTTCTACAAGTTGAATAACTTTCTGTGGAAGCATCACTCTTTAAAACCAGAGTTGATGGAGAAAACAAGCAACAAAAATTATAACAGCTGCTAGGAACCATGCCCCACAACTTGTGGCCAAAATAGACAAACTAAATGACAAACTCTAAATAGGTGGGGTCCTTATCAAAGAAACTGATCAAACTTGACTCACCAACACAGATCCACGTTCCCCCACTGAAAATTCCTACTATAGACCATTAGAAGAAGTGAGTTCGGACAATGACTAAGGAAATGTGGCTATCCCAAGGTGTTATTCATACCCCAGAACTAGCCTCCTGTGGCTTGCTGGCTCTTTCTGGTGTGACTGGAGCCCAAGGGGAAGATGTCTTGTGTATGGCCAGCCTAGGCTTGATCAATCATCATACTGACAAGCTAAAAGACACATTAAGGACTTTTCAGGAAACATGCTTGGACTTTTAAAAGTGGTACCAAATCAAGAGGTTCCAACATCATCAACAAAGATAAAAAAAACTAAGAGTCTTCAGACCCAATGACTTGCTACAAACCGAAGACCAGAATTAGCAGAACACAATAACCAGATTAAGGCACCAGCCAGTCTGTGCCAGAGTCCACTCACATCTGGTTTTGTCCAAAAATGTGATTCTGTCCCTGAATTCTACCACTCAGAAAGGCCCAGTGAGGCACTGATAACCCCTCCCCTCCAAATGTGGCATCTAACCCAAGAAGATTGGCAAGTCCTCTGGCACAGGGCTTCCCAAGCCTGCCTCCCCAAAAGAATCACCTGGGGAGCACTTTTTAAAAATGGGTAGAATATATCCTCTAACAAATATCTGAGTGCCTACTTTTTGCCAAGCACTATTCTAGATTATTAGAAATACAGCAGTAAATAAAATAGATGAATATCCCTGCATTCATGCATTCATGGAGCTGACAGTCACGTGAAATGAAAAAAAAAGTCTTTTAATTAAGCAGTATAAAATGGTAAAGTATGTCTCCATCTCATCCCAGCCACAAATGAAGCTTGTTGAAAAATATGGGTTAAAGGGACCTACTCCAGACTTCACAAATCAAGCTCCCCAGTGGATTGCAGGAATCTGCATTTTTCACAGAGGTTCCTGGGTGGTTCTGCTAGGAGGCACTCTAGTGGGACCCACTGCTGATGAGTTGGTGGAGCCAGTGTGGCTCCCAACTCCAACCAGATTTAAATGATCTACAGCAGTGGTGCCCTTGTACAGCCACTGCTTCTGCTGTTTACACTGTTTCCGTGACTACCTGGAGCCTTTCTACATATGGAGAGATCACTGACCAACCAAGGGCCTGAAAATGCCCAGTCCATCAGAGAAGGTTCAGCACTGAAGCAACGGCCCCTCACCCTTGCAAGGACTGCAGACAGGTATCCTGCACACAATGGCCACCCACATGGTGACCACCAAGGCAAGGTGACCAAAGGTGGGGGAGACAGGAGCAGGGAAAAGAGCCCTACACTGAAACAGCCCTACACAATGTGGCATCACCGCAGATGGCAGAGAAAGCGCAGCAGTTGACAGACTAGCCTGGCTTGGAGTGAAAATGAACTTGCTCTTTTAAAGAAAAGACTTTCAGGCCAACAGAGACAGACCCTTCTGGTGGCAGCAGCTGCAGATGCTAATTAAAGGGCAAATCTTACATGTGTTCAGTTTGGAAGGAGCGGATGCTTCTCTGTTGGTGTCTGCATCCATACCCCAAGCACTGGGATGTCAACTTCCATCAAATGTGTTGCATTTGAAATGAAGGACAAGAATGTGGGTATGCGTGTGTGTGCACATGTATACACACACCCAGGCACACACGTCTGCGTGCATGTACATGTATTTGTGGGGCTGTGAATATTTAATAGCTCTTTAGTACTCTATTCCAATTTGCATAGGGTGTCATTAGAAGCACACTGTGCTGGCATCCTCTTGGAAATGTCTCCTTGAAATTCTTGCACTATGATCAGCATGACTAAAAGAGCCATGAAAATGTACCAACGTTATTGGCATCATTATCCGCTCTGCCCAGTGTTCCTGATCTTTGACATGGAGGAGGAGGGAAGGAATCCTGTAAGCAAAGTGACTCCCAGAAGAGACCTTAAGTTATTCTTCTTGAAGGGCAAGGTGACCAAGGCAAAAAGAGAGAAGGCCCTTTGTTTCAGAAAATATGAATCCCAGACTGATTCATCCATCCCATTCAGCACTGAATCGGCCAAGGCCTTGGCAAGAAACCAACAGCCGTGCCAACAGCCGTGCCAACCAGGTAGCTGCGGATTTTAATTAGTGAAGGGGCTATTTACAAAGGCATAGACAGGGTTAGGGGAAATAAACAAGGGATGGCCAAGCTCTCAGGACCCAGCCACAGGACAGCAGGTACCACTCCTTGGCCTGAAGGGACAAGGGAAGAGATCTCAGGTGTGTGAAGGGACAAAGGAAGCAGCAGGGACCAGAAAGCAACTATCACTAGAGCTAGAGGACAACGGATTTCCAAGTGTGTCCCCAGACCAGCAGCACCTGGGGATTAGTTGAGAATGCAAATTCTTGAGACCCACCCTAGACCTACAGAATCTAAAGCTCTGGGGGTGGGGCGAGCAAAGCAGAACACAACTAAAATGTAGTTCCTAAAATGCTCACTTGAAATAGGGTGCTTCAAAAGACCAGGACACAGAACAACTATTTGGAAAGCACAAAGAACTTAAAGAACCACCCCACCCCCAAGGCAATAACACGCTTAGCAATTGAATTGGGGTCGATAAGAAGTATTAAAATCTCATTTCGTCAACAAGAAAATGGAAACGGAAAAGGCCAATGACTCCGGTGAGACCAAACAAGAAGCAGTAATAAAACAAGAACCAATTTTCTGAGCAGCAGCCTCCTCCTGATACGGCCAGCCAGCTTCCAAACCCTGGCTTCTCTAGCAGCAACACAGGAACACGCTGGCAAGTTGTGCAACATGCCTGAAAACCGGATAAGCTTACCAGAGAGATCAAAACAGCACATGTCTCGTTGTCAAAACTATCATAAACTGCCACATTTCACTAAAATAAACGAGGAAGTTGTATTCATTAATTCTGTTCAGACTCCCAACAATGGCACAGGCCATGTGGGGTCACTGCCTGGAAAAAACCCACTTCCAAATTTTTCCTGCACAGAAAGGAAACGCTGCCCACAAAACTGCGTAGCTGTGGGTTGAGACAGGAAAGATAAAGAGCTAATCCCAAGCAGGACATCAGAACCAGGGTCCTATTAGAAGTGGCTTTGGACGAGGCAGTATGATGTCCTAAGTAAACATATGAGCACTGGACTAGGGGGCCAGGCTTTGAATCCCAGCTTTGCCTTTGCTATTTACAAAAGTAGGTGATTCAACCTCTATGGCAGAAGACTATTAGTTATATCCGCAAATCCATTCTTCCTTTCCTCCATAGTAATAGAATTTCAGCAGGATACAGACCACGCAACTAGCTAGATAACACATTTCCTAGCCTCCTGAGCAGCTAGATGTGGTCATGTGACTATGTTCTGGCCAACAAAATAGGAGAGAAAATGATGCATCCAATTTTCACATCATTCTGTGTAAAGTGGCTTGCCCTGTATTTCTGCTCTTTTCTCTTACCAAAGAGCTGGAACAAAGATGTAAAACAGCCCAACTTGAACCACATAAAGGAAGACAACATCCAAAGGGATGGAGGAGCCACAAGATGGAAGGAAGTTAGGCCCCTGAATTATCACAAACAACAGAGCTGCCCCACCAGCTCAGACTGTATTTTGGGATCTCTCTGTTACAGCAGCTTAGCTTATACCTTAACTAGTATATCTCTATGTGCAACTGGGGAAAACCATTGGAAAGAACAGAGAGAAGACAACGTAAAGTCACGGCAGGGGAAGGAAGTTTACAGGTCAGTTACAGGCTCTGAGCAAGGGCAGCCTGAAAACACCTAAAGCATGAAAAACAACACAGAGCCTGCAAACTTTAAGACTCTCACAAAGAATTTAGATACAGGGAAATGGATGTGGCTCAAGTGACCGGGCTCCTGTCTACCAAATAGGAGGTTCAGGGTTCAATTCCCAGGGCCTCCTGATGAAAGGCAAGCTGGCCCAAACAGAGAGCTGGCCCACATGGAGAGCTGGCCCGCGCGGGAGAGCTGGCACAGCAAGATGATGCAACAAAAAGAGACACAGAGGAGAGACACTAAGAGACGCAGCAGACCAGGCAGCTGAGGTGGCGCAAGAGATTGAGCGCCTCTCTCCCACTCCGGAAGGTCCCAGGATCAGTTCCTGGTGCCGCCTAAAGAGAAGACAAGCAGACACAGAAGAACACACAGAGAGCAGACAGTGAGCACAAAACAATGAGGTGGAGGGTGGGGAGAAATGAATAAATAAATAAATCTTAAAAAAAAAAAAAAGAATTTAGATACAACAATACTTCAAGTGGTGAGTTGCAAAACAATGTTTTCTTTGTAAAGATCAGTTCCTTTGCAGAAGGACACCGGTGAAGGCATCTGCTACATAGAATTGAACAAATTTCATCATGAACCAGTTCAACAAAGCACTATTTCCAAGGGCTGCCTACCAGAAGACAGCACTAGCCTTGTTACATAGAGCCATATATTACAACAGAGTTTGCTACATTTTTTGACATACCAGAAAATAAGCCACATTCATTGGTAGGAACTACAAATGAGAATTTTTTAACCATCAAAATTCAAAAGAACCCAAGTTCAATTTCCTTGCACTACATTTCAAATTTTGAAAATCTCACAAGATCTACCATAAAATACAAACCTCAGAGAGGACAATTCACACTGCTAACATGGTATGATTTCTTTAACATAAGTACATTTGTCTATAAATCAAATGTCTATGAAATTAATCATGCATTTATCTAATAAATATTTCTTAAGCATTTACTTGGTGAAGCTCTACTGGAAGCAAGGAAGACATAATTGTGGCGGATGAAGACCAGTGGAGGAGACCAACACCCACCCAGGAAGGGGGAGAACAGGGCACTATGAGCATACGGCAAAGGGCACCCATCCCAGGTCTGAAGGGTCCAGAAAGGGTTTCTGTAGGAAGTGACATATGATCCAAGCCTGAAAGGGGAAATGGGAGTTAGCCAGATAAAGGGGGACTGAGTCAACTGCATACCCAAAGTCAGAAGCCAGTTCAAAGAACTGAAGGAAGGTCAAGATGAATGTAAAGTGAAAGGAGAGAAATGGCAGGCTACAAGGCTAGAGGCATTTGCGAGAAAGGCCTTGTAAACAACGTGGAAGAATCTGGACATCATCCTGAGGGCAGCAGAGAGTACTGAAGGCCTTTAACAGGGAGATGACTCTGGCTGCAGTGTGTAGAAGACCTGGCGGGAGGGCAAGACAGATGGCAGAGAGAACACTTAGGAGATTATCGCAGTAACACAGGCAAGAGAGGGTAGTGGCCTGGGCCCACACAGCAGAAGCAGGACTAGAGAGAGCGAGGTGGAATCTTTTTTTTCTTTTTTTTTCCAATTGATTTAAAATGTTATCTTCAATTAAACTGCATTTGCAATACAAATTAACCTTCAACTGCCAGGGGAGTATAGCATGGTATGTAAGTTGCCCCTAATTTCAAAGGTTTAGTGATCTATAAGTGGCCCATGGGTACAACAGATTTTCAGTACTTTACAATGCCAATATAGATCCAAAAGCCCCTTATCTTGCAGCACAATGTGTTTCCAGACTCAGAGTTTTTCAGATTTTGGAAAGGTAAAATGGTGCATTTACTATGTATTACACAACACCCTCAGTAGGGTCTGGGGCATCACCCCCTAGTCAAACACATTCAAAATTTTGCAGCAAAATGTATGAACAGTCACACTAAAGGGCATAAAGGAATAAAGACTGTAAATAGCCTCAAGAGAGTTGAGGTCAGGTTTTACCACAAGTTGAATTCAAGTCAAGTTTTGCTGCCATCTTCAGGTTTTTCAGAGAGCTGGCTATTTCAGAAATGCAGATAAGGGATGGCGGACCTATAGTCATATCTTAATTTCTATGTTAAGTTTGGATTTTTATATGAGAACTAGACCTTGGTTCAATAAATACTCTTGACTGGGGAAAAAAAACACCTATGACTTTAGCAAGCATTTTACTCCAAAGTACTAAAGTATTAGAGAAGAGAATGCAGAGGAGAAAATAACTGCAAGATTCCATCAGTATACCCAACTGAGTTACTAAAAGAAGGGTGCAAAACTGTCACTACACCCAGGTATCAATGTGTTGAGGCAAGCAAAATCCCAGAAAAGAGCCATTCAAGCTCTTTCCCATCTTGCAAGATGGTGGGTAAAAAAATTTAAAAATGGAGAAGGCAGTTGTGAAGCAAAGGATGGCAATACTGTGGCAAGGTCAAGAAGGAAGCCCCACAGCCAAAAAGCCCAAGAAAAGGCCCTGCAGTTGGGAGCTTGTCCTCGCCAGAGGAACCAGCAGGTATCCCCCATCCACGAGCTATTCCAGGAAGGCTGTGTCTAATCTGAAGTCCACAGCAGCTAAATCCATGATGCAAAAGAAAAAGAAAGGGAAGGTTCTTACTACTATGACAAAGCCATTCAGTGGTGATAAGAATGGGGACACCAAAGTGGTTAAAATTCTCAAATTGCCCAGATACTACACTCCTGAAGATGTGCTTTGAAAACTACTGAGCCATTAAAACACACACACAACTACAATCAACACATAACAAAACCTTTGAGTGAGCCTCACTTTCAAGGCTGCTCTCATCATCCTCACTGGCCCCCAAGGGGGGCAAGCAGGGAGTTTCCCTAAAGCAGCTGAACAATAGCTTGTCACATGTGATGACCACACAGCCTCAATTGAGTTCCCTTACAAACAACACACCCAAAGTTTGTTGTTGTCACTTCTATTGACCTTGATAGTGTGAACTCAAAGTTTGTTGTTGTCACTTCTATTGACCGAGTTACTAAAAAATCCTCAAGCATCTCAACAATGCTTATTTTCAAAGAGAAGCCGCATAAGACTACATGTCCAGAAGGTGAGTTCTTCCACCCAGAGGAAGAGCAGAACTACGAGCTCACAGACCAGGTGCAAGGCAGACCAGAGAACCGTAGATTCTCAACTTTTGCAAAAGTCAGAGCCCTTCCGAGCTCTAGGACTGCCTGTGATCTGTACTGCCTCAAAAATGAAGTTTATCCTGACAAACTGGTGCTCTAAATCTCTTCAAGAGCTCCAATTAAAATATCCAGAATAACAATAAAAAGGAAACAAAAGACAGAAAACCCTGCTTTGGTCAAGTGAACTTTGCTGAGGGCTAATGAAGAGGCCTGTTACTATATCCAACATGAGAGGCTTCACAAGATATGGTGAGCACAAGGCCAATGTCACACTATGCAACAAAGGTCCTAGGTTGTTTGTGAAGATGGAGGCTCGACACCCCGAGTCTCAAGAAAACAAAGCTTTTCAGACGATATTCAAAGGAAAGGACTGTTTCACAGATGTGGTGCAGACATTCCGAAAGGAGCATGCGGTCAGCGCAAGGCCAGTATCCCTTGGCATTCATACAAGAAACATCCTCACTCAGAAGGCTTGGGCAGGACTAGGGGTAAGCTCTCTCCAGGCACCTGGGCTTCTCAATAATAGGAAATCAAGGCCAGAAATCAGACAGTAAAGTCCCCAAGAAAATGCCCCATGGAAGTTCAAGACCAATGGGAGTCTGTCTCTCTGTTACCCTTTTTCTTCCTGTGAGCCTCTGTAAAAGTCTATCTCCATATTCAAGGCATTGGGATAGTCTTGTTTTAAGGGCTGAATCAGGAACTAAAATTGTTTCTAGAGTATACTTTCTTAACTGAGAAACATAAAACACCCAGAGAGTAAATCAGGTCCCAAAATAAACTTTAGCATTCTTTAAGTTATACTATATGCACGTCAGAGAAAACAATGCCACCTTTCTAAAGAATGAGATAGACATATATGAACTAACACAGAGGATGTCTGTGACAAATGGCTTAAAGACAAAAAGCAAGCTGATGAACAGAGTAAGAGTAACATACCATTTTTGTAGAGCAAACTGTATAGCTGTGTTACACATACAAACATTTTCCCCCCACTGGGCACAGTAAAGGGTCAGAAAGCACACACCCAACCATTAACATTTGTTTCCCTAGGGAAGGAAGATAGAGGACTTTCCCTTCTACTTGATACATTTCTCCAGTCTTTGCATTTCTTTATAACAAGTGGCATTACCATCTCAATTTTTAAAGGTTAAAGCAATATTCTATTAAAGGCAATAACAGACTATTCCCTAATAAATGACTTCTCATCATTGCCCTTTTAAAGCCACAGCTACAATTCCCAACGATAAATGGGGCTGTTTCTAAATCTTTAGAATCCTTAATCTTTAGAACAAGGAGACAGAGGACATCGCAAAGTCAGGAAAGAAATTAAATGACCACGAGATGTCATGGACGACCTGGGCAAGAACCATATTTGATTTGGTGGCTACGATAGCCGAGTCTCACAGCACTAAACTAACTCCATGGAGATGAATGTAAAGACTCACCAGATAAAGGTTATTTTTGTCCTGAAAGGCATACTGTAATTGGGGGATCCAAGGACTTGTGCTCCTAGATAATATGTTCCGTTCTTCCTCATAAAATGAGACCTGGGAGAGAAAAGATGATGCCCTTTATATGATTATAACAAAAAGAACTAAGCACACAAAAAAATGCTCTTTCCTCCATTTATAAGCCTAAACTGATATATCTAGTTGTTTGGTTTTTTTTAAAAAATAAAAAAAAGCTATCACTTAGCCTGGCATTCCACAAATCTCATTCACCACTTTGCTCAAAATTTTTGCCAAGTCCACACAGAACCTGTCCAATGATTTACTTAGCATCTTTCTCTAAAGTCAACTCATTTATTTTAAATGTAAATGTCTTCCTTTCCTGAACACTTAATTCATTACTAAAGTCATTTCATTAAGGGGAGCAGGACAAGGTAAGCATCTATGCCGGTGGTAGGGAGAGGAGCCCGTGGTGGCCCAGAACAGAGCGCCAGGCCCAAGCAGAGTCAAGAGGGCATCCGTGCAGGGGGTAGAGGGAAGACCACTTGAGTAAGAGCTCAAGCTCGGCAAGGAAAGTGTTCCATGTAAGCGCAGCTAACTGTGGAGCATCAGAGCCCAAGGAGGGTGAGGAGGGCAGCAACTCTGTGTGGGGGCTGCCCAGCATAGGGTACCTGGAGCCCACGTAGGATGAGGAAAGTGGCCACATGTAGGGAACAAGGTATCTCAGCCCACGCAGGGATGGGGATGGCAGGAAAGTCAGAAGGCTGGCTATATACCAGGGGAATTGATAAAAAACTAAAAACATTAAGGATAATGTCAGAGAAGAATGTTACAGACATGTAAGGGTTAAAAACGTTAGAATGAACCATGTGAAGTTGGATGGGAATTGGAGTACTGGTGTGAACTCATGGTTTTCTATGCACATGGAGAAAGAGCTAGAGAGGTGCCTGTGTGTGCAGGTATACTGTATACACATACATGTATTCCCCAGCTCTGCCCACTGAAAGGGGCCCAGGAACAGCAAGAACACCTAGGGAACACCTAGTACCCAGATCTTGGCCACTAAGTACCATTTTCCACTAAAAGGAACCAGGGCTTCTTGGAAAAATAATGGATTCCAGGGCTGGGACAGAGAAACCTAGAACATCTTATGCCAGAAAGCAAGAAAGTACTTAAAGAATTGTGGGGATATGTCAAGAGGACAGATATGCCCCTTGAAGGGGCCCCGTTGGCCAACTTGGGGACAATTTGTGTTATCAAAATAAATAATGACAGTATCAGATCATAATTCATTCACTAAAATAGGAAAAGGTAGGTCCGCACAGATATAAATAAGTGAATATTGCAATGTCCTATCATTTTCTCTTTCAGATCCTGGGAAGAGATGTTAGATGTAGCCTCTGATCTTGAGAGCGTATGGTTTAGATGGGAAAATTGTGCATATACAAAGAAAATAATCCAGCATGCTACCCTGCAAGCCAATCATGGAGATGTTCAAATAGGTGTACCTTCCTACTAGTGAATGACCTGAAATGACCCTCTGTGTGAGGTGTGGGCTGGGGGGATGGATTTCAAAATCACACACACACACAACAGGAGCTAATTAAGACCACCCATTCATTCCTTACAAGGAAAAAGCACACCAAACCCAAGAGATGCTCACTAAGTGTGTAAAGATGATAGATGGTTCTTTCCTGCATTTTACGAGGCTGAGTAAGCATCTTCCACTCCTCTCTTCCAAATTATTGCAATGTCCTATCCTTTTCTCTTTCTTTGATGCTGCTCACGTTTCATTCCTAAATGCAGGCTACATCATTCTTGGACTCTGACAAGCACCTTCCTGCCCTCCACTATTGTCTCTAACCCAGGACACACAAAATCACTGGCCACCTCGGGAACCAGACTTGATCCCAATCCTCTCCTTCCAAAATCCTTAACATCTCCAACCACCTCACAAACGAAATGAGAATTCACAGCCATGTTTTTGAGATTACCCAACAAGTATCCACTCCATATCTGTGCAGAAAGGAGTTAACACAGCAGGCCTGACTGCTCCCCTTAGAAAGGCCTGCTCACAAGGCTGGCCACTGGCTGGCGTCTGAGAACGGTTTCAGGAGAGTTCCATTCCCAGAAATAAGAGTTCATTGTGCCTCAACTGTTTGTACAAACAGTGTAGTTTATGCTGAACACTTGCTTTCCTTCTGGGAGTCTAGAATTTAGGTATACGCTAGTCGAGGGGTACCTTTGTGACCAGCACCACATAAAAAACATAGGCGCTGAGTCTCTAATGGGCTTCCCTGGTCGACAACATTTCACATATGCCACAACACATTGCTGGGGAAACTGAGCACGTCCCACGTAAAATCAGTGGAAGGTGACTCTTGGAAGCTTGTGCCTAGTTTCCTCCAGGCTGTGACCCATGCCTCTTCCCTTTGTATCCTTTGACCACAAAAAAGTCAGAGCTGTGAGTACAGCCATATGCTGAGTCCTGTGAGGCCTCCTAGCAGATCACTGCACCTCGAGGTGGTCTCAGGAACCCCTAACACACCACCCAAATGTCCTCATTTCTCCCTATTTCCCAGGCTCTTTGCTCTAAGCCACAAAGGAGAAAAAAATGCATAACATCTGCATAGAGTTCTATCACTCAACTCTTCAAAGCTTCCTACACACCACACATCTAGCCTGCACACGCTCACCACTTCTCTCTGCCCAGAACCTCTTTTCTGTCTCGGCTCTGTGACCCTTTCCTAACTGTCCCTGACCCATTGACAATCCTGTATCTTAACATCTATCTCCTTGCTCCATCATTTGTGCATTTACTGACTGTTCTCCCTCACCTGTGATGCTTTAACCGGTAATTGCCCACTTTATAGATTTGCATTTTGCTCTCTGCTTCCCAAGGTTGTTTTTAAGTCCCCAGAGCAACAGCCATGGAGCTGCAAAACTCCTTTTGCAGCCTTCCCACAGTGCCAGGAATGTTATCAGGCACACGATGCGCACTCCAACATCTGTAACCGATAAATTACTCTTGAACTCCCAGGCTAATGGCCGTCTCTCTAGAAACACAGCAAATGAATCAATATGCCCAGAGACAGCCTTATTTAAAATAAAGAAAAATACTGGGACTGAAAAGATAATTTCTTACCTGCTCTCAAACAAGCAACCACCCGGCCACATAACAAACAATTATATTTAACTTCCTCAAAGGCCTGTTTTAAAATCAAATACACATACCCACAACACAAACAAATCAAGCATGTACAAAAGCAAACACTATCTGACTCATTCCACAATATGCATATCCCTGAATCCCCAGCTGACGGTCATGAAAGATCATCTTAAATTCATTGCTTAAAAGGCCAAGTTGGTTCTGAAATAAAATACAACTATAGAAATAGAATAAAGAAGTCAAGAGGAACTTGTGAGCCTTCAAAATTAGCCAATATCAGCTCAAGAAGAGCCAAGAACACAAGAAGCCATTTTGCCCAGACAACTATAACTAACTATAGAACCACAGGGGAAAGCCACATTCTCAATCCAAACGTCAATCAGCAAATTATCATCTCTGCAGTGAAAATCCCAGTATAAAAAGGGGAAAGAGTGTGAAATTAAAATGCTCCTACCTGCTCCTGGGCCAACAGGGCCCTCTTCTTCATCACTTTCATGGCATACACATCCCCTGTCGCTCTCTCTCTGACCACCTGCACTTCAGCAAAGTGACCACAGCCTACAAGACTTCTGACCTCAAAGTCCTTAGCCGAAGGCTGGAGCTCCTGGAGCTCAGCTATGGTGTCAGAATCTGCAAAAGATGGAAGAGTTACTCCCAGGTAAATAAAGCGCTTCAAATACATGCATCTTTATGAAAGCCAAAAAAAAAGAACGAAAGAGAAAAGTGTTCTTATGCCTTCCTTCACTGTCAAGACATTTTGTCACTTTCTCATCCATCATGAATAATTATAAAATAAGCACAAAAGTGTTTTTATATGTTAAGTTAAAATTAAGGGCTCCAGAAATTCCAAAGTACAGTTTCCATGGTAGCTATGATTTGAATCCTGTAGACCTAGAAAATTAGGGAGGAAGACAAAAAAAAATCAAATTTTTCTTCTTCCTGTTGAAGGCTGCAGGACAGTGTTTAGACGGGCTTACGATGTGATATAAGCAGCACGATTCTCATCTCATTAGACTTTGGAGATGACTTCCAGATCATTCCATCCTGACTACGTGTATCCTGATCAGTTTTATCCCACTAGTCCAAGTTTTATCTTCCTTTGACTGTGCCAGTAATAGTAATAATTTCCTTGCCTTAATATTGGGTAGCACTTAAAAAAAAATAAAAGAAATGCCATTGTTGTACACTTTAGATGGATTGTATGGTTTATGAATATGTTTCAATAAAATTTATTTAAAACAAAAACAAAAATAAAATAAAGGTGGGGGGACTTAGCCCAAAGAAACCAATTGGTATCTTGATATTTGCTCTGCAGGTTTGTCATGCAAAACATCTAGAAAGGTTTGCTATTATCTTTCTCTTAGCGTAGACTCATTTCTTTTCCAAGTCCAATCTCTCAGAGATCCTCAATGTATGAAGTACAGACTGAATGGATAGTGTATTTGGAATCTAATATAGCTTTATTAACACAAACTACACTAAGCTGGGGCATCACTGGATGTGCCACAACTCTAACGACTGGCAAGAATGGAGGGGAGCAAAAGGCTGCTCAGCATCATTAGTCATCACAGGAATGCAAGTCGAAACCACAAGATACCACTTCACACCCAATAGGATGGCTATTATTTTAAAATCAGAAAATAACAAGCATCAATAAGGATGTGGAGAAATTGGGAATCTCATGCATTCCCCGTGGGAATATAAAGTGGTAAAGCTGCTGTGGAAAAGTTTGATGATCCCTCAAAGAGTTAAACATAGGGGAACAGATACAGCTCAAGTAGTTGAGTGACTGCTTCCCAGGTACAAGGTTCCGGATTCGATCCCCTGTACCTCCTAGAGACAAAAAAGTCAGCCCTCATTGGGGAGAGGATGTGGCTCAGTAGTTGAGCTCCTGCTTCCCATGTATTAGGTCCTGGGTTCAATCCCTGGTACCTCCTTTAAAAAAAAAAAAAAGTTAAACAGAATTACCATATGATCTGGCAATTGCACTCTTAAGTGTATACCCAAAAGAAGTGAAAGCAGGGACTCAAACAGATACTTATACACCAATGTTCCCAGCATTATTCACAACAGTTAAAAGATGGAAATAACCAAGTATCCATCAATGGATGAATGGATAAACAAAATGTGGCATTTCCATGCAAAGGAATGATTCAGCTATAAAAAGGAAACAAAGGTCTGAGACATGCTACAACAAGGATAAACCGTGAAAACGTTATGCTGAATGAAATAAGCCCAACAAAAAGGGATAAATATTGTATGATCCCACTTATATGAAATATCCTGAATAAGCAAATTCATTGAAACAAAGTAGTTTAGAGATTACCAGGGGCCAGGAGAGGGAGAATGAGGAGTTATTGCTTAATAGGTACAGCTTTGGTGATGGTAGGTAGTGATATTAGCACAACATTATAAAACATTATAAAAGTAATTAATGTCACTGAAACGTACATTTAAAAAGGGTTACAATGGCAAATTTTGTTATATATGTTATCACAATTTTTTTTTTTTTAAAGATTTATTTATTTTATTTATTTATCCCCCCCTTGCTGCTTGTGTTTTACTGTGTCCATTCGCTGTGTGTCTCTTCCGTGTCTGCTTATCTCCCCCTTGCTGTGAGGTCTTGCTGCATCAGCCCACCGCGCCGCGCAAACCGGCCTGTTCTCACAGGGAGGCCCCGGGTTCGGCCTCCCGCATGGTAAACAGGGGGCTCTATCGATTGAGCCACACCCGCTTCCTGCTGTGAGGTCCCGCTGCATCAGCCCACCACGCCGCGGGCCGGCCGGCCTGCCCTCACAAGGAGGCCCCGGGAAGCGAACCCGGGGCCTCCCATATGGTAAACGGGAGCTCTATCCATTGAGCCACAACCGCTTCCCACAATATTTTTTAAAAAAAGGAATGAAGGGGGTCAGCGGTGATTAACCTAAAAATGCGATCCTGTATGTTACAGGGGAATTACATCTTAAAGAGAGATTAACTCCAAAGTCAGGCAAGAAACACAGACAATCACAATTACCCTAGAGAACACCTCAGAAAGATGCCATAGTTGAAGACCATGACTGTTTTGAAATCCCACACACCGGACATTGGAAACCCTCTGCAATGGAGCGCGTAGCCCGTCGGTAGACGGTTAGGAGCTACACTCTAGATCAGGGCTTCTTAACCAGGGGTCCATGGAAGGATTTCAGGGGGCCCACGAGTCTGAATTGAAAAAAATCAACATATTATCTTCATTTTCTCTGACCTCTAACCGAAATCTAGCATTTCCTTCACTTATGAATGTATGCAATAAATTACAGTAGTATTCATTTCATATCACATTACAGTTGTTACATACTTCAAAAAACCGCTTACACTCATCCATACTTAGAAATTACGGTAGTTGTTAGACCAGACGTTAGCTGAGTGTCATATGTCTGCTGCTACATTCTCAGAAGGAGTTTGTGGTTTTCATCTGACTGTCAAAGGGGTCCATGGAACAAAAAAGGTTAAGAACCCCTGCTCTAGGGTCACACAATGAGAGGGACGGAGTCCAACAAAGGGAAAAGCCAGCTCACACCCACAGCCATTGTGTAGAATATTGGTGCATTTGCCAGTGTCATTTTAATTGTTATTCCCCTCCTCCCCTTCCTTTGTTGCATGAGTGGAGTTGAAGTCTCTTGGATCAAAGACACATATAATGGACTCCACTGTACTGAGTCTTTCTACCCACAGAGAACACCTCTCACTTCAGGCAGTCATCCTGAAAGCACCTTCCCTTGGTCCCTTGGGGAATCAGGCAGGAGTGGTGGGCGGATCCACATGAATTCATCACGATCTCTGGAAAGAAATAAATCTCAAGTGCCTACATGGAGAATTCTATGCAGGACCAAAATTGAAAGCTGCACAATTTTTTCCTTTTGCCCTGACAATGCTGTGCCAAGCTCAGTCTCTCTTCCCTGTCCCTTTCCAAGTTTCTTTCAGATCAAGTATTTGAGTTTTGAATTATAGTTCCCCAAACAAGCTGACTTACATCTTCTCTAGGTTGAACCTGATTTTATTATTGCTCACACACAAAGACAACCGTTTGGGACCCATGACGCCGGTTTTCCTTCCAATTTCTCCTTATGGTAACACACGTTTCTCCTACATCTGACCCCCTTTGTATAGTGGAAGGAGATAACTTGTTTTCTAATTTTTTTTGTTTTGTTTTCTAAGTTTAACAGGCCTACAGCCAGAAGAGACTTTTAACACAAGACAGACTACATGTGTATAAGTGATTTTAATGTGATTTTCTACTTAGCGTAGCTACTGAAATGGTTTAAGGCTTTTGAAATATTGTGATATAATGAGTATATTTTGCATACAGAAAGAACATGTCTTTTTGGGATTCAGAAGAAAGAGTGTGACAGTTTGAATTTGGTGAACCCCCCCAAAAAAGATTATGTTCTTGAACTAATCCATTTCCTGTGGGTGTGGGGCCCTTTTGATTGAACTGTGTCAGTGAGGCATGACTCAGATTGGGTCTCCGCCCTCTTACTGGAGCTTTATATAAAAGGAGACACACAAAGAGAGACACAGAGAAAGGAAGCTGCCACTTTTGACCCTGCAATGTGAGAGAGGACTTGAGGATTGCTAACAGCCAAAGCTTAAGCATGGAGCCCCCAAGAGGCTGGGCCCACATCACAGCTCAAGGCTGAAGAGACGAGCCATATGCCTGATGGCCCACAGTTGAGTTCTGGGAGACGGTAGATTCTGGAGGAGAAGGCAGGGACCTCAGCAGAGATCAGCAGCCATCTTCACCATGTGGCAGGATGCCAGGATCACCAGTAGCTGACTTTGGTGAGAAAGCATCTTTGATGGTGCTTTGATTTAGACTTTTCATGGCCTCAAAACTGTAAGCTTTTACCCCAAATAAAATTCCCATCATAAAAGCCAACCCACTTCTGGTGCTTTGCATTGGCAACCCTGTGACAAACTATGGCAGGCCCCAAAGTTACTTATAGCATTGTCCAATTTAACAACTCTGGCTCTGTCACTAAGCCACCACCTGCCAGCTCAACCACACAAGTAGACAAACTGCTTTGTAGGCAAAACCACCATAATACCTTCTCAGAATTCTGAGAAACCATTCCAAATCTCAATTTCTTTATCCAAAGGCTATTTGTTGTTGTTGTTGTTTTTGTCTTTGTCTTTTTGTGGTAACATATATATAACATAAAATTTGCCATTTTACCATTCTAAGTATACAAGTCACAATTTAAGTGCGGCATTAATCATATATACAATTAATTAAATTTACAATTAATTACATTTATTACCATCCATTACCAAAATGTTTTCATCACTCAAAACAGAAACTCTGCACCCATTAAGCAATAATTTCCCATTCTCCCTCACCCCAGCCCCTGGTAACCTCCACTCTAGTTTCTGTCTCTATGAATTTGCTTATTCTAGATATTTCATATAAGTGGAATCATACACTATTTGTCCTTTTTTGTCAGGCTTATTTCACTCAGCATAACATTTTCAAGATTCATCCATGTAATGTCTCAGAATTTCATGCCTTTTTACAGTTGAATACTATTCTATTGTAGAGCTGAGCCACATTTTATTTATCCTTTCATCAGTCAATGGACATTTGGGCTCTTTCTGCCTTTTGGCTATTGCAAATGATGAGGCTATGAATACTGGTGTACAAGTATCTGTTCAAGTCCTTGTTTTCAATTGTTTTGGGTTTATACCTTGGAGGGCAATTTCTGGGTTATATGCTAATTTTATGTTTAACTATGAGGAATCGCCAAACTGTTTGCCATCTTAGTGGCTGTGAAGAGTATCTTGTGGTTTTTGTTTGTTGTTTTGAGGTACCGGGGGCTGGGGATTGAAGCCTGGACCTCATATGCGGGAAGGTGGTGCTCAACCACTGAGCCATATCAGCTTCCCTGAGTTTGTTTCTTTCGTTTGTTTGGCTTATTGTTTTTTTTTTTTCAGGAGGCTCTGGGAACCGAACCCAGGACCTCCATGTGGGTGGCAGGCCACATCCACTCCCTTTTGTGGTTTTTATTTGCACTTTTCTAATGGCTAATGATGTTGAGCATCTTTTCATGTGCTTTTTGGCCATTTATATATCTTCCTTGGAGAAATGTCTATTCAAGTCCTTTGTCCATTTTTTGAGTTGTCTTTTTGTTGTTGAGCAAAGGTTTTTTGACTATTAAGGTGAACAGGTGAGATACTAAACTCAAGCCTAAAACTGTTTAATAATAAATAAAAAACGGGAGCAGATGTGGCTCAAGCAGTTGGGTGCCCGCCTCCCACATGGGAAGCCCCGAGTTTGGTTCCCAGTGCCTCCAAAAGAAGCAGACAACGAGCAGACACAAGGAGCACAACGAGTGTAAACAGCAAGCGGAAACAACGAGCAGACGGACAAGAGAGCAATGGAAGTGGAGGAATAAATATATGTTTTTTAAAAATCTAGGGGAGCCAATGTGGCACAGTGGTTGAGCAACGGCTTCTCACATACAAGGTCCCGGATTCAATCCTTAGCCCCAGTATATTGGGGGGAAAAAAAAAAAAAAATTCACATCTCTAAATACCAGCAGTTTCTGTGGCCCCAAAACACATCACCCTTCACCCCTGTGCATTTTTTTTTTT
>JAQZBX010050732.1:0-19584 GCA_029593785.1 Cabassous unicinctus | reverse complement strand
AAGTAAGTAAGTAAATAAATAAATAAGTAAATCCTTTAAAAAAATGTATAGGGGAGGAAGATGCAGACTATAGTTAGTAGTAATACTTTGACGATGCTCTTTCATGATTTGTTAATAAAAGTTTCACAACAATGCAGGGTGTTTGGGAGGGGGTGATGTATGGGAGCCCTGTGTGGTGTTATGCATGTTTCTTTGGTAAGTTCATGATGTTTACTGAACACTTATGGTTTATGTATGTTCAGGTATGAATGATATACTTCAATAAATTGTTTAAAAAAAAAAAAGAAATTACCACATTAAAAAAAAAAAAAGATCCTATTTACAAAGTGTTCACACCCATAGAAATGGAGAAAGATTAAGAATATGTTGTTTTTTTCTGGAGTACTTAATTAAATCTACCAAATATGACATATGTATCATATATATGACATAATTAAAGTTATATATATATAAAGTAACTTTAAGTAAAGTCAGGGAAGGGAGTTAGTTATGTTGACTTTTTCCATGTGTTATTGTTTACTTGCATTGAATTACTTGAATAATGACTAAATAATACATCGATAGAAGACAAGTTAAAAGCATTTTGACACTTCTCTGCAATGAGATACTAAGGAAATCATAGAAAGGTGTGTTTACTTTGACTCCATATGTTTAAAGAAAAAGATACCTTTGGGAAATAATACCAATAGTAACCTGGAGAAAATCAGAAAATCAGAGATTGGGTTTTTTTTACTCTGTTTTACATACTTCAGTGTTGTTTGAGAGTTTAATGCAGGTGTGTATCAATGTCAATAATAGTAAAACACATTAAATTTTTTAATTACATAATTAACAATATGTAATTAATATCTAACAATAAAAAAACAATATAATATGAAGGTACTGAAATGATTTCTCCTGAGGGTGACAATGGAATCCTTGAGGAAAAAGATACATTTTGTCTTTTCTTTTCAAGGCCTAACTAAGTATATGTTATTCTCAGTTCAGAGAAGTTGCATCTTATATTTTCTGGACAATCTATTATGACAATGTAGACTGACAAAAATTCTGTGGATTTATACCCAATTTTAGACATTATATACTTAAAAATATTTTTTTAATAGAGAATAAGAATTAAAATTAAAACTAATTTGTCCTGACAAATGGTTTTTAGGGAACATCTGAAGCCAGAAGTTGTTGTAAGATGAGTTACAGATATTCTTTCAACCACTGTAATTCTCTTATGTATATTACTAATTCAACAATTTACTGAAGACTCCATATTCTACATACTAATGTTACCTGAGTGGGTGGACTGCAAAAGGAAGCAGATCAAAGTGAAATCAGAGTGTCTGTGTGGCCCGAGCTTGGGCAAATCAGTGAAGATATGAGAAGAAGTTGAGGGATGAAACAGAACTTGGAGGAACATGGCAGGCCACTGGGAGCCAGTTCCTTGCTGAGAAACCCTCGAGGATCTGTCCCCTTCCTCATGGAAAAGCCTGAGGGAGGTAATGGCTGAAGGGTCAACTGGGTGGTCCAGGGAATTTCATCATGAGGGAAGTCATGAAAAGTGTGCATTCTTCCACTGGTATATTTTGGGTGAAATTTTGTGTGCTGGTCGACCATCCCAGCATCTTAACTCCATTTCCGTGTGTGATGTTTCCTTGCAGGGACAATTTGCCCAACACTGGGACTAGTGTTTCTTAAAAATTGATGTTTAGGTACCAATGGGAAATGAGGAAGGAAATTCACACTTACTACAAAAATTTCTACATAATGCTAAGCCTTCAGTGATTCTTGAAAATATTATTAGTGCACTTATTTTTTTCTCTTGGGAATTTTGCATGGTTCACAGCCACAGAGTCAATGCTTTCACTTTTGTTGATCAATATAGATTTTATTACATTTTCTTAAAATTTATTTTAATGTATTACATGGAACTAAAACGTAAATGCAGTTTATACAATGACTCTGTTTTCTTGTTTCTGGAAAACTTGTTGAGGGGATTATATAGTCCCATGGGCAGATAATTTTCCTTATATTGCAAAGAATTAACATTTTTTCCCATTTGCTTTAATGTAGCGGAGTTGTTAATTTGTAGCACGTTGGTGGAAAAAGCCACAGCAGGAAGCTTTTGGCTCTTACTGAGATATGTAAATTACAGTAATAATCTTTGCATTAAATGTGATGAAATAAACTTAATGCATCCAAACCTACAGTTACTATTCTGAACCAAAAAAAGCAAAACAAACAAACAAACAAAAAATGAAAGCCAAAAAAATAAACCTGGAACTTTATGAATAAAACGGAAATGTTCAAATAAATTGAGTTGGGCAGTTTCCATGGGTTATAACTCTATAGTTTTTTACGGAAACCTCCTATGGAAATACAGTGGAAAGATCCAAAATAAGCTGGCCTGTTCTTGACCTGGGGTTTTGCCTTACAATTAATAGGGTTTTATCTGAATAAATATTATATGCATATGCATGCATAATAAACTAAAAGTCTATATCTTTTGCAAAAAAAAAATACATAAATGAGTCTTCTTTTCTCTAGAGGTCCGAATATTTCTTTTTCTTAAGCTTGTCAGCCTACCTGAAATTCTCAATGCCTGTAAGGTATCTTTGAAATAAGGATCCTATTATATTTCCAGAATATCCTTGTTAAAAATATAAGCATGTTGAGTCAAAGGGGGAAACAAGAACACTTTAACTCATTATTGTCCATTAAATGAATTTCAAATGATTTTCTTCTCAATTGTGAGAAAAACCCTGAAGGAAGAATGGGTAAACACGATTGGCGCCCAGAGAAGAGAATAAATGAGACAATTAGTGCAGGAAACATGGGCTGCCATGGAGGGGGGAGGTGCAGAAGTGTGGTGGGGGGGAGGGTGCCCTGGCTGAGGTCAAGAGATTCCATCCCCTACTGCACAACTTCCTCTTTGGCTTTTCCTGTTTATGACTCCCTGATGTCAATAAAACAACAACAACAACAACAACAATAAATATAGCAGGAGTGGAATTTTAGAGTGTTTACTAAGTATTTTTGAAACTGTGTGAAAGTCTTCACATGCATTAGCTCAACTTACAGTGAGTAGATGGGGTATAAGAAGAAAATTATTGAAAAGTAGGTTCCCAAAGAAGGTATTATTTCACTCTAGCTGAAGCTAGCTAGCCAAATGATCATATTCTGAAGAAGGTCAATGCTATTAAAAGTTCTACACGTACATGAGCTCCAAAGGCACCATGCCTAACAACTTCTCCAGTCATGAGTTTAATTTCTGTCTTGTAATATCCATGATTGAGAATGGTTTTTCACAGTTGACTGTGCTTGAAGAAAGAAAGAAAATAAGGGAAGAAACCACTGGATG
This sequence comes from Cabassous unicinctus, assembly GCA_029593785.1. Classification (NCBI taxonomy): domain Eukaryota; kingdom Metazoa; phylum Chordata; class Mammalia; order Cingulata; family Chlamyphoridae; genus Cabassous; species Cabassous unicinctus. The sequence continues at coordinate 16,235 of JAQZBX010050732.1, read as the reverse complement.
AATTTTAATCTCTTTGTCTTTAAGAAGGTATATCCTGAAGACCTGCCCTGGTGCTCTACAGGTAAATGATATCAGGTAAATTGTATCTGCATTTAAGGAGAATTCCAGCATAACCAGATGTGATGGTTAGCTAATGTGTCAACTTGGCCAGGTAATTGTGCCCAGTTGTTTGGTCAAGCAAGCACTGGGCTAATTGTAATACAAGGACATTTATGGGCTTTATTCATAGGTGAGTTTACTGCATAGATGGCTGATTATATTTGTATCAACCAGGGAGATTGCCGCCAGCAATGAGTGTTGCTTTATGCCATCAGTTGAATGCCTTCAAAGGGGAAGTGATTTCAGCATTCAGAGAGAATTTCCTGCTTGACTTCAGACAGCCAACATCTCTCAGAAACTCATCAAGGACCTTTCATTGGACTTTCATCGGAGCCCCTGGTTTGCAGCCTGCCTGTGGAACCTGGACTTGTGCATCCCCATGGTCGCATGAGAGATTCTTATGAAATCTCATTCTGTTTTATAAGAATAAATATCTCCTGTTGATTCTATTTCCCTAGAGAGCCCTGACTAATACACCAGGGCAAGTTTAAGCCAAGTTGCTGGGTGGTCATTTATGGTGGGTTTCTGTTCTGAGTAGGTACGTGTGTGCTTTGATTTTTTGGCACTTATTTTACCAGTTGTTGTACGCAAGATTTCAATATCACCCCTGAGAATAGCTGACAGAAAACATGGAAGCCATTGTCACCTCATCCAAAAATCCAATTATGTAGGAATTTGTACCACAGTTGTGGGAAAACTGTTGTATGTATCCAGTGTGAGTGGCTGCTGGTCTTTTTACTATTGCTCTCTGGAGAAATCATAGCTCAAGTTTGCCCAAACTTTTAGGAGAATAAATCAAAATATTTATCAAGGTTTCCATACATAGCACTTGCCATGTTTTGATATTAGATTTATATGTGAATATTTTTTCAATTACATTGTAGATAACACATTTTCTTATGAAATAATGATGACTATCCATTTTAATATAAGAGAATCTCAGTCTCTAAATCTGGTTTTCATGAGACCAGCAAAAATGTCTAAAAGAGTTCTCCACCCACACCCTCCTATTCAAAAACTTATTGAACATCTATTAATAGGCAAATTTCTGTGATAAATGTGGTGAAAGGTTAAAAATACAATAAATGCCTTTCAGTATATTAAGACATTTGTGTGAAGCCTCTTGATTTAACTCTATATTTCCTTAAGGGACAGGTTGCAAGGAAATCATTTGAATTTTTACAATAAAGACTTAGATAATCATTAGGAATTACCTAATTCTATGAGAATAATAAGAAAACTAAATGTATTTATTGGATAAGTATTTACTGAATATATTATAATAAGTGGATGGACAATGCTAGCTGTCAGTGTTCTTGGGTTTATTTAAAAATAAATAAATCCAAGGTGACTGTGACAGTTTTAATTCATGAATCCCAGAAAACATTATGTCAAACTAATACATTCCTGTGGGTGTGGGGCCCATTGATTACATCACATTCATTTAAGGGATCTCTTCATTAGATCAATTTAGGGCTTTTGATTGGACCAGGTCAGTGAGGAGTGACCCAGGTTGGGTCTCTGCCCTCTTGCTAGATCTTATATAAACTGAGAACACACAGAGAGAAAGAATATGTACAGAGAAAGGGAACTCTGCCATTTTGGCCCTGCTATGTGAGAGAGAGAACTCCAGAATCGCCTACAGAAAGTCAGAGCCTTGAGTGGCTCAAGGAGATGAGGTCCAGGGAGAGATGCCTGATCAGCCACAGCTGAGGTCAAGGAGAATTCAAGAGAGACATGCAGACCCTGCCACCTTGCGTCGTCATGAGGCAGGAGTCCAGGATTTACTAGCAGCTGAGTTTTGATGAGAAAGCAACTCTGATGATGCCTTGATTTAAACATTTTCACAGCCATGGAACTATAAGCTCTTACCCCAAATAAATCCCCTTTATAAAAGCCAACCCAGTTCTGATATTTTTGCATTGACAGCCTTTGGCAAAATAAAAGTGACCCTAACAGTCAGATAAATTCAAGCCAGTGTCCCATAAAATGGGATTCTCAGAGAAAGAGCCTCCTGTATTAGAGAGGAGATTGGGGTATGGGAGAGGAGTTTGGCTAGAAAGGAAGGCAAGAGAACCTTCTACGGATGCTCTGAGGCTTGAGCTTTGTGCTGTACATGAAGACATCAAAGAATTTGAGTATAGAGTGGCATGGCTAGATTTTGAGATCACAGCTGGTTGCTGTGTGGGTACCCACCCAAAGGTGGGCAGACTTATTATGGGACCAATACAGGCCATTCACATATTCTAGGTAGTGCAAATTTAATACAGACTCACTCATTAATGAATCTCAAATTTGCTGGGACATATCAACCTGAGTGTGCAAATTCAGCCTGGGTGTGAAAATTGGGTGGAACTACTTTCAGTAGCCCTAATTCCAACAGCTTTTCTCAGTGGCAACCTATAAAATATGAGGTGTTCCCTCAGAGTTTCATCCATTTATAATTGGAGGCTCCTGGGTACACCACATGTGGACTTGTGAGCCCTTCTCTGAGCCACTCCCCCAAATCTGCTGTTCCTGGTGTCCTTTCTATGCAGCTAGTTTCCCAGGTGGGTTTGAGCTCTGGGGATGGCTTGCAGCCACTCAGAATCAACTCTACTGAGAAAAGTGGTAGTCAAGGAACACCATACTTTTTGGTGCTTTTAAACAGTAGTGTGTAACTGTAAATAATGACAGCTTTTTCTATCTCTGGTTCATTTCAGAAGTGGAGAGCCCGTATCCTGTACTGCTTGCTGCATCCTTGGAATTTGCATGCGGCTTCCAGTCTTCCTTATATAATAGCTGCTTTACTGAGCACCACCCACATGCCCTGCACTGGCCTAACCACTTTGTACTTATCTGTCCTATGTAATCCCCCACCAACTCCCCGTAGGAGGTGATTCTTTAATGTCCCTATTGGCCAGGGTAGAATTGAGGTTTAGGGACCTGCCTAAAATTACACAAGCCCCTCCACTCATTCCACCTCCCCTTCAGGAGTGTTTTTAAGAAAACTTTGGACTTCTTGCTTCTAGAGTGTAGAGTTAAGTCTCTGTCTTGAAATCGTCTACACATTGCAAGATTAGCCCAGAAGTAAAAGCTAATGCATGGGGCTTAAAAAATACTGTGAAAGGATAAACTAAAAAAGACTAAGAATTAATGAATTAATCACAAGAATGCAGTCACAGCTGTTGTGAATCAAGCTGGATGTATTTATGAGAACTTGTGCACAATTATTTTGAACAGAAAGTAGAAGCAGAAACGTTGGTTGAAGCTGCAAGGTGAATTTGGGTGCAGAATATAATTGCTCATTATTTTTATTTGTATGGACCTATTTCCTTGTTTCCCTTTCCCTTTGTTCTTCAATAATTCTCAAGACTTTACATGAAAACACGTTCTTTTCATCATTCACATATTTAGGCTGCTCTTGCAGCTTGTCTCATTTGGAAGTCATACTCAGTTTCCAATATCATTCTCATTTCCACAGTGACCAGTTGAGGTATCACAATAATAGGAATATGACTTTAGAAGGAACAGATGTACTAAGAAACAAACACTGATTTTTATGCAAATATCACAAGCAATAAACACCATAAGGAAAACCTGTCACTGTTGTGTACTTTTATAATAAAATATGCTCTGACTATTTAACTGATCCATTGAAACTTGGTTTCATTAGTGTATCTAACATGCACTATTTTAACCATTTGTCTATATGAATTTTAATTATAATGTAAAGAAATTATAGATTTTTGTTTTTTAAAATCAACAATTTTTATTTGTGTTTGAACGTTTGCTTGAACATTGAAGGATTTTGTTCTCTCCTAGTCAATAGAAAAATGAAAAATCAATAATTATCTAAAGTTACTTTTCATCTAATATGTGTCTGAAATACACGCTCAAAAGGGTAACAGGCTGCAGTACACATTCAATGGCAACTCTGACTTCTACCAAAAACAGTAGAAACAAGATGGTTTTACCAAATACCATTACAAATATGGGGAGTGTTAATCTCTTCTATTGTTTTTCATTTTGAATAAATATAGGAGTGCAGAGCCATTATCTTTTGTAAATTCACTGACTTTACTACCAAATACTGTTTAGATTGGGTGATCCACACTCTTTTTTAAAAAGGACCAGATAGTAAATATTTTCATCTTTACAGGCCATGTGCTCTCAGAAGCACCTACTTAAATCTGAGGCTGTAGTTGAACTAGACAATACATGAACAAATGTGTGAGGCTGGGTTCCAATAAAACTTTATTTACAAAAACAGGCAGTGGGGTGGAATTGACCTGAGAGATCTAGACCACCACCCTAGTTTAAACAATGTCCAAAACATAAAAGCATCCAAATGAAACTTACGATAACATTTGCTTCTAATCATTTACTATAAGATTTTCCCTTTCCAACTATTAAATGAATTTCAGTTGACAGGAATTTTTCTTCACACTTCTATCAGAGAGATCTGTCTAAAATGAAAACATGTTTTCACTGAAATTGGGGTCTGGCTCTCAGTCCATGATGTTGCCTGATGATCTGAAAGGTGACAAAGCACTTTCTCAATTCTTACTAAATCAGACACATGAGGCCTCTTCCAGGGAGAAAACTAGGAAGCTCTTACTGCATTGGGCGTATTGTGCTTTATCTTTTTCTTTCCTTTCATTTATTTATTTTTTTTTTGAGATGGCAAAAGAATTTTGCTTAATCCCTCTTCTTGTCAAAAAGCTTTGAAAACTGTCACTCCAATGACTTATCAAAACATGATAAAAGAAGAACTAAGGGCTGTGCAATCCAGCGTCAGCAGTAAAACATGGCGCAGCCTGGAAGCTGGGAAAGAGCGCTGGTCTCACAGGGAGAATGAACCTGAGATCATCACTCCTTCCGTCACCTCTCGTTTGAAAAAGTATTGGCAAAGTGGTAAAAGATGAATAACTGAAAGAGCTGAACTTTAGCCGGTGCTCTGAGTAGGGAAGTGGCTAGAAACATATCTTCCAAATGAGGTTCTGAGTGAGAGAGTTTACAAAGCGCGGCTTGAGTCATCAGTTTTTAATTAGAAGGGTTACCAAGTGACCTTTCTGAGCCACACAGGGAGGGGCCACGCAGAAGACTGTCTTGTACTCTTCAGTGTAGGTTTGTTTTATAATATTATATAAAAACAATTCATTCTCCTTCCATATCGCTATTACATTTCTCAAGAATGAACACTAAATTTTAAGAACCACATTTATTGAGGAGTGAGCAAATCTCTCAAAGTAATTATTAGGATTGAATTAATCTATCAATTCAAGGATTATTTGAATCTTAAACTATGTAAGCTTTTTAGCAACAATTGTAACCTAATTTTCTACTTAATTATTTTAAGTTGTACATACAAAAAGTCTATTTTTATGTAGATAGTTTATTGCTTTTGTGTTTGGGATTATTAACCACCTCTTTTCCAAATCAGCAAATCTATTGATTTTTGCATAGGTGTCCGATGGTAAGCAAATGTACTGATTTTTTTAATGGAATGTAATTCAGTGTATTTCCTCAAGAATTTTGTCTATGCACATATTTTATAAAATAATGCCTTTAAAGTTTCTCCTAAGTTTCTTATTTCTGTTTCATTCTAAATGAGTGAAACATAACTTGCACAAATAACCTTAAAAATGAAGGTAACAGACATCTTGCTTTTAAGGTTGCTAACTTTTATAGATATTCTACTGTTATTTCAACATTTTATCCTAATTTTCTTCTTTGAAAATAAAAAAAAATTGTTTTTTTAAAAGAAAAAGCCCTTTGTCATATTCTTTCGAATGTTTTGATGAAATAAATTTACTGGTGATGTTTGAAAATAAAATACTTTCCCCTAAACTACTGATGTTGAAGGGGGCCCACGTGAGTTCCCTGGGTTCTTATGCCCCTCACCGAATTGGAGTCCAAACCAAGGTTTGATCACACAAGGAAAAGAGTTTTATTAAGCAGGAGGAGGTCAGAACAGAGACAAAGTCTCAAATCTGCCTCCCCAAACAAAGGAGGCAAGGATTTTTATTAGAATTAGACAAAGAGAGGTGAGGACAGGGATGCCATTGGCTGAGCCCCCTGCAAACTGGGGTCTGCCAAGTGAGCACCAGCGGGGGAGGGGCGAGCGCACAGCCGCTGTGGCTGCCCACTTAATTGAGCTCCTTAGAGTCCCCTTGGTCTCAAGCTTCTCCACCCCCTGTATGTTTTATGAGGTTTTAGATAAGGGGTAGAAGAAAAATAGAGCTTGTTAGGGAGCGAAAAATAGGAACTTGCTAGGGAGAGGAAAACAGGAAATTGCTAAGGGAGTAGAAAAACAGGAATTGGCATTGTGGCTAAAGACAGCGTTCATTAGTAAACAACCATGCACAGCTACATGCTACGAACTGCAGGACTGAGATTACATAGTTAAAACTATGTAGCTCAGTCTAAGAATTAAAGCCATATTGTAACACGTATTATAGAACTGCTTTTGATCTCTTTCAATATAGTGAATTATGTTGTAGTTTCTTTATGTTGTCTTTGAATTTCTTTATGCAAATCACTATATTAATAATTATTAAATCACGCTTCTATTTTTGTACCAATTATTTCTGCATTGCATATCTATTTCTCCATATTATGATTTATGTAGCTTTTCATCTCTTATGACCTGAAACAGCTTATAAAATGTCAATGAATTTGTTCTGTGAGACAATAAAATAATTCATCAGTGATACTTAATAAACTTTTTCATGTTTATCAATGTAGATTTCAGTTATTGATCATTGAATTCTCTGGGTCATATGTACAATTACGTATTTATTTAGAAAATCATCCATTGCATTAATGTTTTCAAGTTTAGCACAAAAAAAACTGTGGATACAACTTTGCACAATTTGTTTATTCATGAGTATTTTTTTTTTCTTTATTTGCATTAACAGAGCTTCCTCTGGTTTGTCTAGTTTGCTATTTTTTATAGAGGCAAATCTTGGATGCACAGATGCCATTACTTTCATGGTGGTATCATAATTGTGTACTGAGTCCAGGCTGCAAAGAAAGCATAACTTAGGATTTGTGCTTTCGAGTCACTGTCACCCATTTCAGGTGTTTTGGTTCTCTATAGCTGCTATAACAAATTGACAGACTTAGTGGCTTCAACAATATAAATTTATTATGTTACAATTCAGTAGGTCAGCGATCTGACAATCAAGGTTTCAGCAGTATTACATTCTTGTATAGGGGCTCTAGGGGAGAATCCATTCCTTGCCTTTTCCAGTTTCCAAAAGCTTCCCGCATTCCTTGTTTCATGGCCCCCAATGCCATCTTCAAAACCAGCAACTGCAGGTGTAGTTCTTCTCATGTGGGAATCATTTGAGTCTCTCATTCTGCCTCCTCCTTCCACTGTTAAGACTCCTGATTAGATTGGGCCCACCCAGATCGTCAAGGATAACCCCAGCCTCTCAAGGTTCCTAACTCAGGCACATCTTCCAGGTCCCTTACAGGCAGCATATTCTCCGATTGCAGAGATTAGGGTGTGGGTAACTTTGGGAGCCTTTATTTTGCTGACCACATCTGTTTCCTGCCTCATTCATGTTTTTAGATTCAGGTCAAGCCGTATATCATCTGTAAATTAAACTAACATACATGAATCTGATTCATATCCATGATTGATATTTTAAATCTTTGTCAAATTTCTCATTTAATTTGTTTCTTAGCAAGCACCAAAAAATTGTTTAGATATCCATGGTTGCCCAGGGAACTAAGTAAATTATTTAATTTAGACACAATTTGGTTAAATTATAAATTTCCTCTATGTTAATACTTAGACTGTGTTGACAGAATTTGTTTACCTGAGTTGATCATCAGTTTAATCAAACTAATTACTTCATTTTATTCAGCAAACCGTCTTGTATTTGTAAAACATTTTATAATACCACTTAATTTAAAGAAAAAATAACAGGTAGAACATCAGGCAATGAATAAAAAATAGTGAAACTTAAATTATCAGGTAGTGTACACTTTAGAAAAAATGTTTTTGGTACTGTGTTTTTAAAAATTTGCACTTAAGTAATTTACTGAAAATTACTTTTAAAGAAAAATTGAACTCCTGGTAAAATTGATTAGATAAACCTGTTTATACAATAAACAATGTATTCAGATGCACCACAAATTCAGATTCTTAGAACTCTTAGAATAATGGCATGGAAGGATTTTATGAAAACTGGCCTGCTAGAATCCATGCTTTGTTGAGATCAGCAGAAAATTTTTTTTAGCAATTTGTCTCTGAGAATTTGATAAAACCAGCATCAGCAACTTAATAAATTTATTAGGCAAGTTCTAGGAATTTTCTCGGTACTAATGACCATTATATAATGACATCGGTTTTATTAATTTAGATTTTGTTGTACATACTGAAACAAGCTTCTCATTTTAACTTTAAAAATTTGTGGGTATGTAGACAGATAATTAGATGGAAGTTAGAGAGACAGAAAGAGAGAAAGATCTGGGTATTTAAATTATGTGCCACAAGTCTGCCTGTTATCAGTCACATTTGAGATAATGGTCATCAATTTCACTTTTAGGAGCTTGTCATGCTTCCTCATAATTAGCTCACACCAACCTGTTCAATATCATTCTCGAGGTACAAGCAGGAGACTGCTCACTTCAGACCGGGATACTGATGCTCTTGGGTTCCCTGCTCACTTTATCTTCTCCTCTGCTCCTTCATCTTCATCTGTCCAAGCTGCATCCCACGGTTACCTAGCCCTGCCTCTCTGCGCCTTGGGCCTCAGTGCCCACTGGGATGTGCTTTGTTGCCCATCTCTGCATCCACATATCTTCCTCAGCGTGCCTATGCCTCCATCAAAGGCAGGTTGGAACTCAGAAGAAGTGCCCTTGGCCCGCTGGCATACACATCCAACATGACCGTTGATTCTGCCACCCACACACTGGGCACAGACACACTCAGGGACCTGCATTATTGACACAGGAGTCCTGTCTTTACAGAGTTCAAGCACAAATCAGGGCTTTCCACAATCCTCTGAGATCCTGGGCAACCATTTCTAATCCAAGGGGAAAACAGAAGCCTGCTCTGGCTAAGCATGTTTCTACACACTCTTTGTACTTACCACAGGGGAAAAGCATTTGACAGCCCAAAATGTATGTGTTTTAGAAACTAGTCTTCTTTTTTTTCAGTATTTGTCTCTACTGTGAGTTACAAAAGTACATTTTAAGCTAAAAAAAAAAATCAAGGTTTGAGTTTTTAATTTCATTCCTGTTCTCATTCAACTCTTATCTGTGGCATCGTGTGATACTTACTGACTAGGAAAGGAATAGGGAATAAAAAGAAAGAGTTGGTAATCTGTATATGAAGACTTCAAAATTTTTATTCTCATATAAGCACAATCTTGCATATAGCTGTTGGTTCCCTTAGATTAGGTTCTTAAAAACATAGTGCTATTATAATAGATGATAATAAAACCTTTATATTATCAGCCTGTTTTCTGTATATATTATGATGGAAATGGGAATAGGAAGTCTGTAGGTTGGGTAGACAGCTAGTGCCTTTCCTTGAGACACTCTCAGAAAACAATCTTACTCAACAAGACATTGTTCTGTGTATTTCTGGCCCAAGTCAAACAACAGAGGATTTATTAGTCAGGGTTCTCTAGGGAGAGAGAACCAGAAGGTGATATCTATAAATACTATGAGATTTTATAAAATTCTTTCATGTGACCATGGGGATGCACAAGTTCATATTCTGCAGGCAGGTTGCAAACCAGGGGCTCCGATGAAAGTCCGATGAAGGTCCTTGATGGGTTCCTGGGAGACATCGGCTGTCCAAAGTTAAGCTGGGGAATTCTCTCTGAAGTCTGAAATTACTTCCTCTTTTATGTCCTTGTATTACAATTAGCCCAGTGCTTGCTTGACCAAGCAATTACCTGGCTGAGTTGACACATTAGCTTGACCACCACAGAGGAGCATAAACACATTGATGTTAAAGCTATGATTTCAGCACAGAGCTGTAGGCTTCCTGATGAATGATCATGGACACTTTGTTCATAAGCAGGTTTCTATGAGTGAGATTATAAGAACTGCCAGAAATGCTTTCTGCTGCTGCCTCCATACCTATGCATTGTGACATTGTAAATCCTCCCATCACATGGAATCTATTTCCCCACACCTCATCCATGAGATGTGCTTTGGGCAATAGAACATGAGCAAACGTGATCTGTGATGGTTAATTTTATGTGTCAACTTGGCTAGGCCATGGTGTCCAGTTGTTTGGTCAAATATTGCCCGAGGTATTAGTGTTGAAGGTGTTTCATAGATGGACATAGCGTGTACAATCAATTGACTGTAAGTAAAGGAGATCACCCTCTCTCATGTGGATAAGTGTAACTCAATAAGTCAGAGGTTTTAACAGCAAGAACTGCAGGTTCTAGAGATCAGAAAAAATTCTGCCATTCTGCCTCAAGACTTCAACTCTTACTGGAATTTCCAGCCTGCCAGTTTCTCTCTCTCTCTCTCTCTCTCTCTCTCTCTCTCACACACACACACACACACACATATGCATACACACATCTATCCCATTGGTTCTGTGTTTCTAGAGAATCCTGACTGATACATGACCCAAACAGAGACTTGAAAGTTATGTGTCCATTGGGTCTTGCTCCAGCACTTGTCTACTGAGGCTTCCTCCATGACTTTTCCACTGGGTCTTGCTCCAGTACTTGTCCATTGGGACTTGCTCAAGTTATTGCCCACTGGGTCTTGCTCTAGTAACTGTCCACTGAAGCTTGTTCTCATGTTGCTCTTTGAAACCCTTTGATGGCCACATGGAGAATGTTGAGCTAATCTACTGGAAGATGAGAGACCATATGGGGAGAAGCCCTAGTCATGCCAGCCAACCTATATAAAGCCATCCTAAGGCCCCCAACCCCAGTCCCCCACGAGCTGACTGCAGATACATGAACAAGCAGAGATGAGATCAACCAAGCTTGGCACAGACTTGAGGAACCCAGCTGAGTCCAGCTAGGGCTGGCTTCATTGTACTCTTCACTATCATAATGGCTCTGTAGTCTACATGTAGACCAAATAGGCATGGCCATCCTCATAACTTGCAAAATCCATTTGATTGCGTTATATTTATTAATTAATTCTCTGGCCTGGGGAAGTCAAGAAGGTCTGAAAGCACCTATCTATGTCTTGCTAACCTAGGAAAAATAATACCACAGACCAAAAGTAGTCTAGTAACAAAATTCAAGCAAGTGAACCATTCTGTTGCCAAATCAAATATTTCTTTAAAACAATCGATGATTAATTAAAACTAGTGAAAGCTCATTTAATAGTCTTTATTAATGAGTTTGGAAAAACACCTCGTTTTATTAAAGCTAAATAGTGAGCATGCCTAAAGCTCTTATCTCCATGATAACCAAATTGTTTTTAATGTTAAATAGCCAATATTTTTATTTTAACTACTGCATTCTTAAGAACAATTTATGTTTAGTAGATTTTGATCTTATATATCTATATGCGTTTGTCTTTAACTTGGAATAACCTATTTTGGTAATAATTTTAAAAAATAATTATGTCAAGAGAAGAACACTAAAATCCTATTAAAAATTAAGGTTTCCATATACAAATCCTCTCCACACCTTTTTAGAAATGCTACACTTAAAACTTGTACTGCAGTTTGAGAATAATTCAGTTTTTGTTTCTCATCATTAGCATTCAGTTTAAGCTATAGAAAATATTGTACTAAGAGTTCAAGAGTATCACAACTCTTATGTTCTCCAATATTTTTAATGGGACAAAGACGGCTTGTCTAAATCATTTCTGCAATGCATTGGTTAATGTATTTGAAATGGTTTATATTGTATTACAAATACAGAAAATTATAATATCTTGACAATTTTGAAATATGTGGGAAGACTTGTGATGGCTAATTTTATGTATCACTAACAAGGTTGCTTGGTTAAACATTGGCCTATATGTTGCTGTTGAGGAGCTTTGTAGAAGGGTTAGCAGTTGACTTTATGTAAAGATTATCCTTGGTGATGTGGGTGGGAATCATCCATTTGGTTGGAGTCCTTAAGAGACAATAACTGAAGGTTACAAGAAGAAAAAGAAATCCTGCACCCTCAAGTTGCCTCTGAGATTCCAGCCAGCTGGCCTCCCCAATACATTTCAGGCTAATCCTTACTGTAATATGGGAGTGTCTTGACTTTTTCTCAGGAGATCGTAGCCCGTTTTATGATCTAATATTTGAAGCATATTTCTTTGAACTCAGACTGAGCTCTTAGATTCTATGAATCTTCTGGGAAACAGCTTTCAGGGGAGTTGGTCCAGAGTGCTTTGCCCCTTCTTGTGTACAGAGAAGAAAAGCTTTCGAAACTAGAAGAGGTATAAAGTGGGGAACTTTTAGTTTTGAAACAATTAGAGATGTTTAGAAAAACCACAGAATAATGTAGAATGGCCAGAAAGAGTATGAACTTGGGGGAAAACCAAGCTATTGGTGAATGATAGGATCTTCAATTATAAAATTGAGATTTAAAATATCATTCCTTTAGAGGGGTAAACTATCTAAGACAATGCCTGCAAACTTAATGAAAACTTTCACATCCTCTTGAATCTACAGAGATTTGATGGCTAGTATATATTTTTTAACATTTTATTGTGAAATAATTTCAAACTCACAAAGTTGTAACCACACTCATCAAGCATCTCTGAGAACCCTTTATGCAAATTTTCACAGTGATAACATCTTATGTAACGATAGTACCTTTTAAAAACCAAGAGATTGACACTGGCACAAAACTATTAACTAAACTATAGATCTTTCAGAATTTACCAGGTTTTACTTGTTACTGTGTGCATGTGTGTGTATGTGTGGTGTGCGTGTATGTAGTACTATGAAATGTTATCATGTGTGCATGTGTCCTCCACCAAAATCAGGATACAGAATGGTTTCCCCATGCTACAACTTTAGTTACATCCCTACACAAACCTAACCACTGGCCACCTCTGCCTTACCTATGACAACATCTATACCTTATCTACAATGTAATAGGAACCGAAACCTACATGCAGTGTGCAATCTTTTGAGATTGACTTTTTTCATTCAGCATAATGCCCTTGAGTTCCATCAAAGGTGTTGTGTGTACCAATAATTGTTATTTCTTCTTATTGTTGCATAGATTTCCATTGAAAGGATGAGCCATGATTGTTTTTTAAAATATTTTTTTAGTTTATTGAAGTATATCACTCATACATAAACAATAAGTGTATAGTAATAGTTGTGAACTTACAAAGCAAACATACATAACATCATACAGGGCTCCCACACCTCACCCTACCATCAATGCTTTGCATCATTGGGAAACATTTTTAAATACTGATAAAAGAGTATCCTCAATATATTACTACTAACCAAAGTATTTCCCCCCAATCTACCCTATTATTATTATTATTTTCATGTCATTTTTAAATGAAGTTACATCAACAATAAGTGTATAGTAAAAATTGTGAACTTACAAAGCAAACATGCATAGCATCATACAGGGGTCCCTCACATCAACCCACGACCTACACCTTGCATTGTTGTGAGATATTTGTTAAAAATTATGAAAGAATATTGTCAAAATCTTACTACCAAATATAGTCCTTATGTTACATTTGGTGTATTTTTCCCCAACACACCCTATTTTTATTTTTTAAGTATATTTTTATAACAGAAGTTGTAAACTTACAAAACAATCATGCACATGTGCAGAATTCCCAAACAACACCCCTCTATCAACACACCACCTCACAGTGGAACATTTGTTACAGACTATGAGATAATATCAGATTATTACCAAGTCCACAGAGTACATTTGGCACACTTTTACCATATCCCCTCATTATCAACACAGTACATTTTTGGCATAGGAGCATGAATATTGCATTATTACTGTTAACCACAGTCCATAGGTCACTCCAGTTGTATTTCTCTCATGGTTCTCCACATTCTCACCATGCTGCAATAGTGATGTACATCTGCTCTAGCTCACAAAAGACACTCTTGTATCTGTACCATCAACCACAATTCTAATCCACCTCTCGGTTTACTGTGCTATTCAGTCCCTAGACTATTCTCTAGCTTTCTGTTAATTGATATTTACATCCCTAGACTACCATTTTCAGGCACAATCCCATTTATAAACCAGCTGTTACTCACTATAATGTATTACCATAAAGTCTGTACATTTCCACACTTTTACAGTAAAGTTAATTAAAACTTCTACATACATTAAACATCAGTAGTCCATCTCACTCCTCCTCTTATCTCCTTTAAGAATCCACCATCTACCATCAGTCTTGAAGATATTTTCCTACATTTTCTTTTAGAAGCTTTATGGTTCTTGCTTTTATATTTAGGTTTTTGATCCATTTTGAGTTAACTTTTTTCTCTCTTTTGGCTATTGATATCTAGCTCTCTCAGCACCATTTGTTGAAAGGATGATTCTGCCCGAGATGGGTGGATTTGACAGGCTAGTCAAAAACAACTTGACCATAGATGTGAGGGCCTGTTTCTGAACCATCGATTTGGTTCCATTCGTCTATGTGTCTGTCTTTATGCCAGTACCATGCTGTTATTACCACTGTAGCTAGGTAATATGATTTAAAGTCTGGAAATGAGAGTCCTCCCACTTTGCTTTTCCTTTTTAAGATGTTTCTGGCTATTCAGGAACCCTTACACTTCCAAATAAATTTGATAATCACATTTTCCATTTATTTAAAAAATGTTGGTGGAATTTTTATTGGGATTACATTGAACCTAAATATCAATTTTAGTAGAATTGACATCTTACTGATATTTAGTCTTCCAATCCATGAGCATGGAGTGTTCTAACAATTATTTAGGTCTTTTTTTTTTTAATTTCTTTTAACAATGAGTTGTAGTTTTCTGAATACAAGTGCTTTACATCTTTGGTTAAGTATATTCCTGAATATTTGAGTTTTATCTGTCATATTTTATTTTTACCACTCTTTTGACACTTTTAGTTACTTTTATTGATATAATCTTCATTTCTAGACATTCTTCCAGGCCTCTCTCTCCTGTCTTTTCTTTTCAGGCTGTAACACAGCCTTTAGTATTTCCTGAAAAGCCAGTCTCTTTGTTACAATCTCTCTATGTTTCTGTTTATCTGTGAATATTCTAAACTCACCTTCATTTTTGAAAGACAGTCTGGCTGGATATAAGATTCTTGGCTGGCAGTTTTTCTCTTGCAGTATCTTAAATATATCATACCACTGTCTGCTTGCCTCCATGGTTCTGATGAGAAATTGGCACTTAATCGTATTGGGTATCCCTTATATGTTATGCATTGCTTTTGTCTTGCTGCTTTCAGAATTCTATTTGTCTTTGGCATTTGACATTCTGATTAGTATGTGTCTCAGAGGTGATCTATTCAGATTTATTTGGATGGGAGTATGTTGTGCTCCTTGGACATGGATATCTATGTCCTTCAATAGGGTTAGGAAATTTTCTATCACTATTTCTTCAAATATTCCTTCTGCCCCTTTTCCCTTCCCTTCTCCTTCTGGGACACCCATGACACGTATGGTTGCATGTCTCTTGCTGTTGTATATTTCCATGAGAACTTGTTCAATTTTTTCCAATCTTTTCTTCATCTTTTTTTTTGTATGTTCACTTTCAGAGGCCATTTCTTCAAGCTCACCAATCCTTTCTTCACTTCCTCAAATCTGCTATTATATGATTCCAGTGTATTTTTAATTTCATTTGTTGCACCTTTCATTCCCATAAGATCTGCTATTTTTCTATGTATGTTTTCAAATTGCTCTTTGTGCTCATCCAATGTCTTCTTAATATCCTTAATCTCTTTAGCCACTTCATTGAATTTATTAAGGAGATTTGTTTGAACATCTATGATTAGTTGTCTCAACTCCTTTATTTCATCTGGAGGCTTATCTTGGTCCTTTAACTGGGCTATATCTTCCTCTTTCTTTGTGTGGATTGTAATTTTTTGTTGGTGTCTTGGCATCTGGCTTACTAGAGTATTTATTCTGGGTGAAGTTTCTCTCTTTAGTTTAGGGCTTTCTTGCCCTTTCTCCCTTGCTGATTGTGTCGTAGGAGCCAAAGATATAGTTGGTGCTGTAAGGTCTGGAGA